>MUZC01000741.1:48370-60531 GCA_002072015.1 Radix auricularia | reverse complement strand
GGGGGGGGGGGGGGGAATTAATATATTGATAAATTGTATTGTTGCAAATTCGAAAAAGATACATTGAAACAAATATTTCAATATGACAGAAATCCAAATTCAAAGCAATGAAAAGATGGAAACCTTGGTAAAAAAAAATTTGCTCTCAACCAGTCGTCTTAGTCAGTTACCTAGAGCACAAGACCTGGTTGTAAGACCGACGACTCTATGAACAAGCTGCAGCAGAAATGGGCCGAAAGTAGACAGCAAGTGAAGTGTAAGCCGACATGTCCAAAGTAAGCTGACACGCCCAAATGGAACCAACCCGCACAAAGGGATCCGACATGACCAAAGTGGGGTAACACACTTAGATGGAGCCAACATGGTTAAAGAGAGCCGACCAGCCCATGGGAGCCGAATAGAATGGGGTGGGGGGGGTAATCAAGAGTTTGGTCCAAAGGAAAACGGAGCTTGCCTTACAAACTCTTACTTTAAGAGGCTACGCCACATTAAACAGTGGACAAAACGTGGATGAGACTGTTACGCTCTTTCAGTCTCACTCATACCCCGTTTACTTATAATTCATCTACTACACCACAATAGGGATTGAAACTGTCGGGATTGAAGCCTAGTCCATGAAACAGTTGAACACCAGTTGTGTTTGTGACCCTAAATTTTAAAACACGCGTGCAATCAACTTCTTAAAACCCATGATGATTTTATTTGTTACAATCATAAGAGAAAAAAAATTTGCACCAAAAAAAAAATTAGCATTAAAAAAAACCCCCAACAATTTCTTTAAACATGGGTACACAAATAAGAAAAAGACATGCTGACAACACACTGTGTGAAACAAATTCATTTAAACAAATATTCTCTTAAAATTGTGTAAGCTAATCGTGCACCGTTAAAAGTTTATATTGGGGCTTTAGTGAGCGTTGAGTGATGCTGGCTCTGAACGTTGCGACCAAACTGTTGATCTCAGTTAACGTCTTAACACGACTTGGAATTAGTACTAATGTGTCTTAAATATTCAAAATTATTTAATTTATTTACTTTTTCAAGGTCAATTGAACGAGCTTAAATACTAAGTATAAAGAAAAGGAAAGTTTCATACCCTGTATAATGTTTAATCTTTTTTTAAAGCGTTTAAAAGAATATTTTTTTTATTTAAGAAATATGATTCCTTAGAAATAAAAACAACACAGTATTTTGAAACAAAAGTCAAATATCCACTTCGAAAAAAAGGGAAACTAAACTCACGATTTCTGTGCTGTCAAACAAAAATATTTGGGGTAAATGGAATAAAGTTTTTACTTTGTCAAATTTCTAAAATTTATTTTCAAATATTGCAGAAATGCTTGTTAATTGTCAAATTATTATAACTATCACAAACAATCACGATTAAAACAAAATAACTATTTTTGTATTGGTTTAATTACTTAAAAAATATTTTGGTGCCCATGTCTGAAAATTTCTAGAAACTTAATTTCCTTAAGAATAATGTAGCACAGGGGTTCCAAAACTTTTTTGAGCCATGGCCCCTTTTTATAGTCAAAACTTGCTCACTGACCCCCGATTGAATAAACTTGTTAAAAACTTGTCAAAGGCTAAATTGAAAAGTTTATTTCTGGAAAAACATCCAAGCATGCAAATATTATTACATTCTTTCTAAATTCTAAACGGAAACCAGCAAAGCTTGCATTTTGAAAAAAAAAAATTCTTTTATTTTTTTTTAACAGTATATCTTTGTGGCAGGTCCTCGGGGAGGTTAACGTGGGGCGAAAAGTTTGATGAATGAACCTGATAGGGTTACTGTTAGACCTTAACATTAATACTTAAAGTTCTAATCTAATTACAAAAGATATTTTCACGGGAAGTTTATGAACTAACGATTCGTAATCGTTTCAGTGATTTTCATCATCGAAATACACTTAAAACAACGGTTCACATGAACTGGGACGTAGTATTTAATTAAATTATTATATTATTACATAAAATAATTAAGCCGACTTTATAAGCAAGTTAAGATAAAATTATGTTAACGAGCCGACCCGCGTCGTAGCATACGCCGCTAATGATTTAGTGACGGGTGACATTTATTGAAAGTAATGTGTCACGACACAAAGCTGGAGAAGCAATGATTTAGTCTTTTGTTATTTATTTAAATTTTCATAATAAATTGATCACAATTTTAATACTTTATGTTAAACCTTGCGCGAACCTCCTGACGTTTTTCAGGGACCCCCAAGCCAATTTTAATTTTCCACGGACACACTGAATGGTTCAATGAACCCCTTGAGGTCCGTAGGGACAATTTTTGGAACCACTGGTGTAGCTTATGAACTATAGCAACGACGTTTCATTTTTCAACTTTTTCTTGATCTTAAGTTTTGAAGATTCAATCCATGCCTAGATTCTCGTCTTTTTTGTTGTTATTGAGAATCACCAGTCTACTTATATTTAGAAATCCACTTATATGATGATATGCTTAGTGGCGTAGCTGTAGGAAGGGGTCCACACGAGAGGCCCTCAAAATCAGTGTCCGAAATTCTTTTTACATTAATTAAATTATTATGCCGCCGCTATGTATGTGGGCACTCTAAGGAGGCTAAGCTCCCCGGGCCCCAAACCCTTACAAATTCCTCGCTACGCCACTGCATTTGCTTCAACATCTCACAGCAAGCACCAGATATCAGTGCAATTCAGACAATTTAATAGTCACTTTTATTTTGCTATCATACAAAGTAAACTGCGATAGGGAATAATTTTGAATTGTACGTCTGACGTCATTGGACTGAGTGCAAGTTGTCAATAAAACATGGTGAAATCGTGGGGGGGGGGGGGTCATAACCAAATGAGACATAAACCTGCAAAATGAAGTATCGGTTCGATTCGTTCAGTCGTTATCCAAGAGGTCAAAGACGGTCACCTCATTTGTTTTCAGCAGGTCGTTGGTGGTACACAACACTAAATATACACTTGGTTACCCTGTTGTCTTACAATTAAGTACCGTTTAATTGTCGTTATATTTCATGGAGCTGTTACCTGACGAGAGTTTTATTGCTGCTAGGTCTAAATTTAAATCCATTGAAAGCAGAGATTTACAACCAACAAGGGAATAACAACCATGAAAATTTATTTTGAAAATTAAGTTCGATTCGTGAACCCCTCCCATTCTTTGGTTTCCCACAGTTTTACACCATCTTCCCATCTGACAAATATCCTCCCATCTTGCAAAATTCTCAAATTTCGTTTGACATTCAAGTCTTGTTATATCATCCGAACTTTACAAACACTTTCCTTTCCAAGGAAGTCTTTTTTTCTTCTCTATTTTGATTTTCAATAATGTTTTCAAACAGACTTATGTTGTTTTCAGCATAAACAAACGACCGCTATCGTACAAATCAACACAGTTTTCTTTCATTATAAACAGACTTGTTTATCGATGTCGGCATTTCTTTACATTTATGTATTTATGGGCAGTTGTTTACGAGAGCGTTGAACGAAAAACAAATGAAGCTATTTTGATTATGATATTACCTATTCTCCATTTATACTTATAATTATAAAATTAGTTTGAAATTGAAGTAAGGATAAAGAGACTTTATGCAGTCCATGAAATCATGTGTAGACTATCACATAAAAAACGTGAGTAGATTGACGGCCATTGATTGGTATTTTTAAAAAAATTCTTTTTGGCCGGGGGGGGGGTGTGGTTGGGGGGAATTTGTGTTTGCGGGTTATAGCAGAGAGACTAACCATTTAAAATTATTGCATTTCCTATATTAAAATTAAATTTTGGTTTAGAAAAACGTGATGAGATGATACAAATGATGAAATAAACGTAAACAAAAGTGGTAATTTTATTAATTTTTTGTTGTGCTAATTTCAGATTATATCTACCTAGATTTCTAGCTTTTGGCGTATTTATAAAATTATATTATAGAATCAGTTGAATGAGATTAAACACGATCACAAATTACATTTAAAAAATCAGAAGTGAAGTTGATTGTTACGTGTCTAATTACTGCCTACAAATTTATGTCCATCAAAGAGCATTCTTTTTTTAAATTAATATTGGTGACTTAGAACAAAAGATAGTCTAGAGGAAAATTGCCCTGCTAAATATTTCACACATTTGAATTTGTCATCTTTTCAGCTTTTCAGCAAAGTGCTATACAAGTCTCATTACCCTCACGGTTATAAATAATTATTTGTGTGATCTTACCGCATGTCAATAAAATAATAAAAAAAACTCCCAGGGCTTATTAATGTCACCAATTACGCAATGAATCCATTGGAAAACACTTGACGATTTTTAGCGCATTTTCGAGAAGTCGAATGCGCTATTGCACCCGTTTTGTCCGTCCGTCCGTCTGTCATCACCCTAGATCACAGCATCCATAAGTCCTAGACCCATGATGTATATATGTTTTTTGTATGTCCTGACCTGCCATTTGTGCATCAACACTCAATTACTCGATCCGTTAAAAAACCTCGTTAAAACTACCAAAAAACTTTGCGAATCGAGAGGTAACAATGGCGCTGGGAACGGCCGCCATTGCCGGAAGTCGAAAAGCGTGCAAAAGAATTAGTTTTTTTGTTGTTGTTGACGTCATTAGAAGATGTGTAAAAGTTTAGAGAGTTTTACGTCATCATTTGTGGTGACTTGTAGTTAAATTAAAGAGAAAATAATTTTTTTTTAAATGTAAAGAAATGACTTTTAAATTTAAAAAAATGTCAGGTATATTCATTACACAAGAAAATTCATAAAATATGTCTATAATCTAAACACAATTACTGATAACTACATAATGCTGATACCTGACATAAGTACTGATACATAATACGAAAATGCGCTAACACGTCCTGAGTTCCAAAAGGGACCAGGCTTAACATGATTTTTTTTATCGCGGACAAAAGCAGCTGAAAGCGGTTTTGCTTTTTAATGTCTTTGCAGGCCCAGAAAATAAACTCGGAGACGTGCCGCGTGTGGGCCGTGAGCCGCATTTTGCTCAACCCTTTTGTTGGCCATGACATGAAACTTTAAGAGACTGGAGGCAATGTAATAAAATCTTACAGAGCAAATAAAATGTAGAGACACTTTGAAGAGACTTAAGTAATGGAACTTTAATTGAAGAGAATGTAAGAATAGTATTGTAGAGAACCTAGCTAGTAGTGGGTGTATCAAGATCATTACTGGTTTGACTATAGTTTGTTTTTTCTCACATTTTTGGTTTAGCTAATTTGTCTTCATTTGTCAGTTCAAGAGAAAAAGCCATTTAATTTCAGGAGTTCGTGATTCGACATCTTTGTTGTTGTCAATTTAACATGAATCATAAAGGCTTTAAAAAAAAATCATGTTAAGCCTGGTCCCTTTTTGGACTCAGGACGTGTTAGCGCATTTTCGTATTATGTATCAGTACTTAAGTTAGATATCAGCATTATGTAGTTATCAGTAATTGTGTTTAGATTTTAGACATATTTTTATGAATTTTCTTGTGTAATGAATATACTTAAAATATTTTTTATTTAAAAATCATTCCTTTACATTTAAATTTTTTTATTTTTCCTTTAATCTAACTACAAGTGGTTTGTGGTCACTGAAATAGTAGTTTTAGCGGGGTTTTTTAACGGATCGAGTAACTGAGTGTTGATGCACAAATGGCAGGTCAGGAATTACAAAAAACATATGTACATCATGGGTCTAGGACTTATGGATGACAAGATCTAGGGTGATGACAGACGCATGGACGGACGGACAAAACGGGTGCAATAGCGCATTCGACTTCTCGAAAAAAATCGCTAAAAATCAGCGCATGAATGCAAGACGAGAAGAGGGAGCATTTATGAGTGTCTTTTCTTGGCAATTAAATATGAAAAGTTAAATATCTCTCTATCTATGTGGATTGCAAGACAATTTTCCTTTCTTATTAGCAAGAAAACTTAACTTTCTTCTATAGTTTAACGACAAAGCTATGTTTAAAATAGTAGCTGATGTAGTCGATATTTTAAAAATGCAAAATGGTCTTAACCTGAAAGTTAAAAGATGAAAAAATAATTTTATCATATTTCCTGATTGTCTCTAGTACCATTTTTACCCAAACTCTGCTTTGTAGTAACTCAGGGAAAGGTTGTTAGAAGATAATCAGAAATCCTATGGAATTTAATTCAGCCGGATTTAAGAAGTGAAATCCCAACGAAGCCGCAGCCAATTTTGCAAATATAGCCCACTTGCGGATTAGCCTGAAGTAGAGCTATTATCTCTCTATATAATTCTCCTCATTTTTTAACCATGCCGGACACCAAGCAAAGTGTCTAACCCCACCGACCATCTGTATATATAATTCTCCTCATGGTTTAACCATGCCGGAAACCAAGCAAACTGTCTAACCCCACCGACCATTGAAAAGGTAGTGCAGAAGGTGGGGTGGGGGTCATCGAGACCAACAATATATTCAATTGAGGTCAATTACTTTTCTCTTTCAGAACGACAGAATAGCATGTATTTCGTAGTGTGGTGGTTATTACATTCGCCTAACACGCGGGAAGGTCGTATTGCCACATCTAGGATTTATATATTCTTTATCGCAGAACCGGCGAGCCGGATTTTTAAAGTAAATTTCTGTCGGAGCTGCATTTGTAAAAATGATTGGATCCCTGTTTGCCAGAGCCGGAGCCGAAATCCGGTAAGCCGATAATTTCTATGGATTCAGCGGAAATACGTTTATGGGTTTTTAATCGAATTTACATAAACAATAATAACTTTGTCAATCTAAAAAAAAACCGAAATTAACATTAATGATGAGGGGATGAAATCAATTATTATCATTTGATACAGGACATTGCTGATAACATTGAATCATTTTAAGACGAAGACCAACGTTAGTTCCTTATACTGAATGAAGAAAAAACAACACTGATCAGATTTTCTATATTTTAAATTGATAAACTAAGAATTGTAGAGTGCACATATTGCCCAGTGATTCCTAAAGTGGTCCCCATGGACCCCCAGGGGTCTTTGGTACCATTGGCTGGGTCAGTGGAAAATTAAAAGTGATTTGGCTGTCCCTAAACAAATACATGGGAGCCGCGCAAGGTTTAAATAAAATAATAAAATTGCGATCAATAAGTATTGTTAAATTGAAATTAAAATAAGTAAAATCTTACCAGGAAACTCTTTCGACTAATTAATTACCATCTTAGGTGTTATCATTCATGAGTTACAATGTTCTCCAACCTGTAAAAAAGTTAAATAGAATTACGGTTGTTAAATATAACATCAAATTTGATACTTAGGAAATGCAGACTTCCTATGAGTAGGTCAGAAACATACAATGTTTAGCTTGAATCAAGGTTTCATAATTTTCCTTCTGTCGAGAAGTTAACTTTATCCTATCATAAATTTTATCCTTTTTTTTAATTGAAAAGGGCTTGACTGCAGCAGTCCATTGAAGAAGTTAAGTATTATTAACATTGGTTTCTTACAGCAGAATTGAATGAGCCGAAGAAAAAATGCACACAATATAGCTAAATGTTGGAAAGAGATACAAAACGTTATTTTGCTGAATTAAAACTCTTTTTCGATACCTTTGACTAATACTAATATCCTTTCTTTTGACGGTACTCTGGCTATTGTAGGCAGAAACCGTGGATTTCTTGCATACATTAAAAAGCTGTACCGTATGTGTTTCCAGTGCATTGTGTCATCATTTATCGACATCATTTATTCGAGAAAAAAACTTACTGAAAGTTTGCATGGATTATATAATTAGAGAAGTTAAGACAATTAAAAGTAATGCCTCCAAGAGAGATTACTTGCTCAACATTGAAAAATGAAGAAAACTTTTGATCGTTTGTTTATTCTCACAGAGGTACGTTGGTTATTAAAAATTGTTGTTTAAATTGATTTCATATTCTCTTTAGTTTAGTGAAAGAACTCCTGGAAAGCAAAGTGAAAGACTTGCGACACAATTACCCAACAAATGGCATATCCATTTTCAATTTTGTAGTTGCCAAATTTAACGAAACTAACTTTAACAACAAAGTGCTCAATTAAATTGAATCAAAACCCAAAGCGTATTTTCTGCATTTGTTGCAAAACTTTCTCTGTACGAAAAAATGGGTTGAGGAGATTGTTTTCAATGTCCTGAAATTTTTGAAATTGCAAAATTTGCTATAATTCTTTGTTTGGATATTCCTCACTGGATTTTTAACCCTCTTGGGCGAAAACAAACTCAGATGAATAGTGACTAACACAAGACCATTTTATTTAAATAATCAAAACATTAGGAATTTAAACCGATGTTTTAAAAACGATAACTTAAATTCTGGTTAAAAAACAGATCCCAAATATATATGCTGCATTCTGTTATATTGGACAAAGGTTGTTGACTTTGCAAGAGCAAGGATTCGATGCCGTTATAAACCTAAAATTAGAAACCGGCTCGAAATTAAAGCTCGTAGGGATTTGCAGTTGCTAATCACACAAAGAAAGTTATATATAAATACACCCGTAAAATCTTATCAATATTCATTCAAGTCATTGCTTGATGTATTTTAAAGAATTCATAATTTCAATAAATACTACTTCAACAAAAAATGATGTTTGAAATATATGGTACTATACATTATTGTAGTCGGTTTTTCACCTCGGGACTGTGGGCAAGTTTTGAGTATAAAAGGGGTCGATGGGTCAAATATATTTTGAACTACTGATGTAGCTATCATTGAGAAAATTTTAGTATTAAAAAAAAACAAAGGAAAAAAAAAAAAAAGAACTAGATGTTTGAGCAAAACGTAGATTTACATTGAAACTTTACGTATTAGTTCTTAAAGCGTGAATATTTTCTTGGAATATGAATTCCTTCAAAGAGTATTTCCTTCAAAATCTCTACCAATAAAAAATAGGAATCCGATTCAGATTTTCATGATGTTATCTTTAAAAAGCTGATTATTCATGAAATAATTGCCCTTGCAATCTTTCCACACTGAATCCACTTTGCGTGTCTCGTTATTATTTTTAAAAATTAAGCGTTAAAGTACACTGTTTATTCATTTAAAGTGAGTTGTCCTAAATGTATGTATAGATTCTATAAGTTATAAAGACGGTGACTTTATAATAAGTACAATAGATTTTTTAAACGAATGTGATGGTAACATTTTTCTCAATAGATGAGCTTACCATTTTAAGGGCTTGTAATTAACCCTGTATAACTTTTCTATTTTAGGATAGTTCCTCTCATGCATACGAAAATAAAAAAAAAAGTAATTGCAAACAACACCATTCTTTTTAATGATTTTCTGAATCATGAAAGAAAAATTATAAAATAAAAATCAAATTAAATACAAATACGCTAAGAATGGGTAGTTTTAAAATAAATAATCTTTTAATTAATTTCACGATTTTAATTTTCGTAAAGGTGGTTGTAGCCATTTGTGTATTTAATCCTGAATGTTTTGACATAAAACGAACGTATAAACAATGGCGCATTGTCGTTACTCCGATTTCTTTACTTTCACCAGACATCACAAGTCACCCACTTCCAAGATCTTTTTTTAGTTTTCTTGTCGTATTGAGTTTGAAAACCCTTGAGGACCTTTCCTTGTGGAACTTTGAAGTTGTCGACGAACTGAACATTTTTTAAAGTATTGCATTTACCCACATTCTTGCCATTCAGCGTGCAACAAAATGGAGAAATAATGGCCTCCTTGTCTTTATCGCTGTAGCTGTAACGCACTCCGCTTAAAGCTGCTTCCTCTAAGCAAGAAAAGTTGACTGACTTCCCGTTTTTCATCTCAATCAACTCTGTAGCAGTCAGATGAACATGAGGAAGATCAGAGATAATGAGGACATTTATTTGTACTGCTTTCCTAAAATAATAATACTTCATTTGTTTGTATTTGCGTCTGCATGTGTGTGTCCGTGCGTGCATCCTTGTGTGTTTGTGATGCAATTTGTGTTTGTCTAAAATGTAACCAAGATTAATAAAAATATTGTATAATGTAGTTACAACATTTATAATTTCAGTTACATGTAATAGTTTTGATAGAACGTTAGAGGTTAAGAGACAAAATAGGATTCTATTACAAACTTTTATTTGATTTATTTAGAAGATTAGATGACCTAAGGCATTTTCTTGTGGAATTCTTGGGGTAACAATTTTAGTGCTGATTAAGATTAATGAAATATATCAGTCAGCTTTCTACCTAAAAGAAAGGCTTGGATCCAAGATAATTGAGCCTTTAAATAAGACCAAAATTTTTTGCCCGTCGGGTGTATTTTGGAGTATATTAATTTTGTATTTATTTAATTGTTATTTTCTAACCTCTTTGACAGTTCCTATAATAGACCAATTGTATGTGTTTCATATGAGCTGTTTGTCCTAAAGCCGTGTTTATGTGAACATTGGAAATTATGTTTGCCTTGGATATTAATTCTATTGTACATTTTGTGTTCTACTACTTTTATATGTAATAATAGTAAGTGGGACAGCTGTATAATTACAGGGGTCTGATTTATCATCCTTTTTAAAGAGGGGACGTACATTATCTAATTTAATTCTAGGACACTTTAACATTTTTAGAGATGCTTAAAATGATACTACACGGATTTGGGATATTTCTTTGTTAGTTCTTTGCTCGGCTGGCGTGCCGATGGTCACGGGTTCAAATCCATGTGAAGACAAGGATTTGTTCCAGGCGCCTAAGGCGTCATTAAGTCCACCCGGCTATGGTGGCCATTGACCAAAACGAGACATTAAGCAACACATTTAAGTAATGATAATAATAATAATAATAAAATGATAATTTATATAGCGCTGTATCCCAGCTAGAGCCGGGCTCACGGCGCTTGTCATCGAGATAACATTACATGTATTAATTAAATAAACATTCATACAATACTAACTACACAAACGACAATGCATAGTACAACAGCTACGTTAATCATTAAAAGAAAAGTTGTTTCTTTAATTTTAAAAATAAATATTGAAAAGATTTGTTTTAAGTGCAGTCTTGAAGGACTAAGCAGTTGGAATATCACGGAATGTGTAATGGAAGAGAATTTCATTGTTTAGCTGTAGAAAAAGAGAATGACCTATCGCCAAATGTTTCAGTTCTTGTCTTAGGAACACAGAGAATGCGTGTATTCTAGTGCTATTCGTTGGATCGTCAAAGGCAATAGCCTCGTTTGTTTTAATGAGGAGCTAGAGGGTCGTCTTTAGTTTAGGTATACCGTTTAATTGTTGTTATCGTTAAAACAGCTGGGAGCTAAACCATAGTGTTATTGTTGAAATGTCTACGTTTACATGCATTGAAAGCAGATTTTTTTACAACCAAGCCGGGAATTACAACCAAGTAGGGAATTACAACCAAGTAGGGAATTACAACCAAGTAGGGAATTACAACCAAGTAGGGAATTACAAACAAGTAGGGAATTACAAACAAGTAGGGAATTACAACCAAGTAGGGAATTACAACCAAGTAGGGAATTACAACCAAGTAGGGAATTACAACCAAGTAGGGGATTACAACCAAGTAGGGAATTACAGCCAAGTAGGGAATTACAACCAAGTAGGGAATTACAACAAGGTAGGGAATTACAACCAAGTAGGAAATTACAACCAAGTAGGGAATTACAACCAAGTAGGGAATTACAAACAGGCGTTGAATTAATCCAATGAGGGAATAACAAGCAAAATGGTAATTTATAAAAGAAAATTCGAATGGCAAATTCCCCTCATTCTGCAAAATCCTAAGTTTTATATCATCCATCTGATAAAATCCACCCATGTTATATCATCCTCCCATCTGATAAAATCCTCCCATCTGATAAAATTCTCCCATCTGATAAAATCCTCCCATCTGATAAAATTCTCCCATCTGATAAATTCCTCCCATCTGATAAAATCCTCCCATCTGATAAAATCCTCCCATCTGATAAAATCCTCCCATCTGATAAAATTCTCCCATCTGATAAAATCCACCCATGTTATATCATCCTCCCATCTGATAAAATCCACCCATGTTATATCATCCTCCCATCTGATAAAATCCACCCATGTTATATCATCTTCCCATCTGATAAAATCCACCCATGTTATATCATCCTCCCATCTGATAAAATCCACCCATGTTATATCATCCTCCGATCTGATAAAATCCACCCATGTTATATC
>MUZC01000741.1:37569-48308 GCA_002072015.1 Radix auricularia | reverse complement strand
CCCATCTGATAAAATCCACCCATGTTATATCATCCTCCCATCTGATAAAATCCACCCATGTTATATCATCCTCCCATCTGATAAAATCCACCCATGTTATATCATCCTTCCATCTGATAAAATTCTCCCATCTGATAAAATCCTCCCATCTGATAAAATTCTCCCATCTGATAAAATCCTCTCATCTGATAAAATTCTCCCATCTGATAAAATCCTCCCATCTGATAAAATTCTCCCATCTGATAAAATCCACCCATGTTATATCATCCTCCCATCTGATAAAATCCTCCCATCTGATAAAATCCTCCCATCTCATAAAATCCTCTGATAAAATCCTACCATCTGATAAAATCCTCCCATCTGATAAAATCCTCCCATCTGATAAAATCCTCTGATAAAATCCTCCCATCTGATAAAATTCTCCCATCTGATAAAATCCACCCATGTTATATCATCCTCCCATCTGATAAAATCCTCCCATCTGATAAAATCCTCCCATCCGATAAAATCCTCCCATCTCATAAAATCCTCTGATAAAATCCTTCCATCTTATAAAGTTCTCCCATCATATCAAGTCATCTCATACTATAAGATCCTCCAATATAATCCAGTATTATCATATTTTTTATATCTTCCAAAGTGTACTACATATCTCTTTCCCTAAAACAAAGTTTTTATTTTTTAAAATTATGCCATTTATTGGAATATAGTAATAAAAGATACTACCCGCGGCGTAGCATAGTTCATTCGACATGCTCAATAGAACATGGTCATTTAAGATAAATATATATAACAAGCGAAACATACGCCGCAGAGTCGCTCATCATAGTTAGTGCAAAGGAAGAGGGGTGGGGGATTTAAGAGAACGGATAGAGACAGCGGCTCAAAGTTATGGGGAAAAAAGCCACTAAACGTAAAGACAAGTGCACAGCGATTGTTGTTACCTGCCCCCACCATTTACTACCATCCCTTGCCAACCATAAACTGATTTTCTGACTCTAGGGTTTGCTATGTTCGCGAAAAATTGGGAAAAGAACAGCCAGAAAAAAAAAAAAAAATATTTTTCGCTCTCGGAATTGAATCCATGATTTTACGCGTGCAAGGCAGACGTGGTAACAACTACAAAACGAATCATGAGTAATTCTGTGAAGGAACAACGCAAGATAACGCAATAAGTATTGTTGCCCCATCCCACACTTTTTTTCCTTTTTAACCCACTCCGCGTGCCCATTGTTATCTTTTGACCACAGCGGGGGTCATTCGTCATGCTCATTTGCACATGGTCGTTTACGTGATTTATATATAAAGAAGAATGTTTTCATCAAATCACTCTTACTATTTTACACACTATCACTAATCCCATTTCTTCTTTATTTATAAACCAAATAAAATACCCATACCGTAGGTACTCACATTTATGTAATTACTAGCTAATTACCCGCGTTTTGCAGCGATAAATATGGATTTCAGTTAGCGCTTAGAACCCGTAAACACTAATTCAAAACCCCATGTTTTCAATCTGGATCATGATGGATATACTAATTATACTAACTTAAAACGTCTTGTCTGTATCTCTTAAGATCTTATAAAATTGAATGGGGGATAAAATTTTAAACATTACCTAACAAAGAACATTTGGTGCTCCGCCCCGAAGAAATGGACAGTATGAGTTCACCGCACAGCAGTATTTTGATACAGTCTCTCACGCACTTATATACCAAGGATCATTCACTTACACAGTAGCTAACTCTCAAACTAATCTTTAGATAGCTCATAAAAGCAAAAAAGCAACACAACGGGCCCTCTTAACTACAGGGTAGGTACCCTAGCAAAATACCCACATTCTGCTGCGGAAGTTAGGATTTTAGTAAGCGTTGAAAACCCGTTTCTCACCATTTCGAAACATCAATTGAGCTCAGTCTGAATTATGATGGATATAATTGATTGTCAATATTTATCTAGGTAGTGTAATATAAAATGGGTACTAAAGTGAAAAATCGATGCAGGATGTGCATAAATCATAAGGTCTGAGGATTTCAATCTAGGCCTTGATAGAGATACGTGTCTATATTTTTTTTAATATAAAGGTAAAAAAGTTTTAAATATTTACGAAAAAAAAATATTTTAGGCCCCGGCCCCAAAGGAACAGATGTTACAAGTTAATTGCCTCTTAAAAATGTTTTTTTTTAAATTATAATAAAATTTGGTACATAATGTATCAATTTACCCATTAGTCACTTTTTAAATTAACTTTTATATAACTAATGTTTAAATAGCATATGGGCCCTCAGCCCCAAAAGGTGGTATTTTTAAAGCTTTTACTTTTAATGCCAGAAACCTTCTCTGCAGCATACCAAAAAACTTCCTAAAGTTTGATGTCCGTGGGAAGAATAAAATTAATTTAATATATCAAAACGTCTTTAAAAAACTAAAATGAGGGTCGGAGGCCCTATCGGTGTAATAATTATAGTTCAAAACAACAGCTTATTTCAATCTGGATCATGATGAAAATATTTGTTATTCAGAATTTGATATAAAATTGACGAAAATCGAATGGTTAAAACGTCTCAAACGTAAACGAAAAACATATTTGGGGGCCCTCGGCTACAAAGGATTGAAAAAAAAATTGTTTAATGCCCTACCAAATTTTAATATAGTCCATCAAGTTTTTATCTTCCAAGTTATGTAAAAATACATTTACATAGTATCCAAAGTTTTAAAATAAAAATTAATTTAGCAAATATATGGTGACAAAACTACTTTTTTCGCCTGTTTCCCTAAAGTTTCATTCTTCTACCTAGCTGCTAGCTGTTTCAAAACCACCAATCAGTAAGATTTCAACCATTTGCGAGTAATTTTTCATGCTGTCAACTGCAATGTCAAGACCTAAAAACATATTTTGCAACTCTTTGCTATTGTAATTAAATTGGAACACTTTGTCGTACCACAGGACATTTGAAACCATGAAATGGCTTCCCTTCGAGATTTTGGATCACTACTTTTACCTGTAACTTCAAAAAGTGCATTATAGATGTTGCCTACTGACTTTCCACTTTACCCATGGCTTTACCATCTTTAACAAGTTTCACAGAAATATTTCGAACATACTTTGAAAATAAATTCAATTGCTTTGTTGAAGCAGGTTAAGCATAGATTTGTTTCATGATACCATCGAAACGTTATTGCATCAGGACAAGATTTTTCCATGTAACATAGAAGCAGGTTTTTGCTGAAGAAGGTAACAGGGGTAAAATGCCCTAGAATTTAATTGTATTTGATAAGCTTGTACGCTAGACTTATGCCTCTTAATGTTTGTAACTTTGTCGCATCCTTAACAGCGGACATCATTTTCCTCACTTCCTATACATCAATCAGTTGTTGCCTATTACTTTCCTCTAATTCTCCAAAACATATGAATTGCTAATTGGTTTCTTCAGGATATCAACCTCATAGGCTTACACAGAGGATTATTTGTGAATCTGCTCTTGTTGCCTTTGGTCAGGTGTGAAATCAAGTATTGCTAAAAGTATTTAGCTGATTTTAGTTTTTCTACAAAAAAATTTTCTTTACCCTTATTTTCTATCAAAGAAATTAGCTTTGAATTCGCTTTCCCAAATTAATTCTTATGAATTTAGTCAGTTTTTATTCTTCATATATTTTCCAGCAACAACGGATAAAATTTCGCGAGCAACGCAACGTGACCCAACAAGTTTCTATTGTGTACCTGATGTAGATAAACGTCTGAACCATGATTTAGCTCAGCAAAAATTTTGACAATGGCTAGGAGACGTTAAAATACACTTTGCCAACGTGCCTTTTTATAATTGGCCTGTCAATTAATTTACTGTTTTATTTGCCTGTTTTGAAGCGCAAACCATTCCAAACGAGATGTCATATGTCTCTTTCATTTCTCATGATCAGATAGTCTCACTGGCAGTTTGTACAAATTATTTTGTCATAAAAATAAAATAAAGATTTTTTGATACTTCAAGTTTTTTTTTTTTTTTTTAAAACCCCACAAATTTCATGTTATAGCAGTAAACTAAAAAGTAGTAAAATGTTTAATTAAAGCGTGGGGCCCCGAAAAGCACGGGGAATAATGGTGGTTGTCTCGTTTGCCTTGCCCTAATGTCTGCCCTACCCGCACTCCACAACACCCACTCTCTATTTAACCGCCCAGGTCTTCCACAGAATGTATGGATTTGTTAAAACGAATTTCCTGATGGCAACAAGTTTGTAAATTAAAAAAAAAATTAATTAGCCTTTTTAAACATCTATGTTTTAAAACGGTTTTCCTTATAATTACCAAGCGGGAAAAAGAAGAAAATAACAACACCGTAATTACTACATGGTTTTTTGAAACATGGAAGTCATTTAAAAAAAGTAAATATAGGAAAAAAAAGAAAACAAAAATCACACGAACGCCAAGTTTTCACAAAAAATAATATTTTAATTTTATGACTTTCATTATCGTCATTATGCTTATAGCCAATTCGAATATAACCTAAAAAGGTTTTACGTAAATCAAATGTTAAAATAATTGTCCGGTGCCGTTACTCCACTTTGTTTACATTCACAAGACTTCACAAGTCATCCACTTCCATGTTCTTATTTTAGTTGTTCTGTTATATGCAGTTTCAAAACCCTTGAGGACCTTTCCCGATCCAACCTTAAAGGGCTTGTTTATTGCAGCTTGTGTATGAGGGCTGCATTTACCAAGATGCTCTCTACTCAACTTGCAACAAAATGGAGAAATAATGGAGTCCGATTCTTTTTCAAAGTGTTCGTAACGCACTGCGCTCAAAACTGTATCGTCTGGGCAAGGAAACTTAATTGAACTAAACACTTCCATACCGGTCCACTCTGTAGCGGTGGGCAGGTCAGGTGAAGGCAGGTCAGGTGAAGGCAGGTCAGGTGAACATGGGAAAGATAAGAAATAAAGAGGACATATATTTTAATTGCATTCATGTATATAATGATATTGCGTTTGTTTGTGTATATTTTCCTGCGCACGCATGTGTTTTTATGTGTGTGTTTGTGTGTGTCTGAAAAGTAACAAAGATTAATGACAATATGTGAACGTTTAGGTACATGTATTATTTCAGTTACAAGTAATAGTCTAGCTAGGACATTAATATGTCAGTTATAACAGTGTATAGGTTAAGTAACAAAATAGGATTCTATTTTAAATATTACAAGTCCAGGGAATTCCATCATCTATACATATAACTACTCCTGGCGAATTGGTGGAGAATAAATCTATTATAAGTATATAATATTTTCTAGTTGCTCTTGAAACTATTTACTCCATGTTTATGGTGTTATGTGTGTAAATAAAGATTTTTTTAATTAGTTTATTTTTCATCATACTGTCGATTTAATTTTCTATGGTGTTTGTTTGATGTTCAAATATGTTTAAAAATAATAATACTAATATTTTCAAAATTTTGTACCCGATCTAAATATTATTCATTTACTAATTTATAAGCCTGATTGCAGCCTTAGCCGCTTTCTGTGTTGTAAAGCTCTGTGAACCAAGTTCCTTACTTTGGTACAATGCAATAAATTATCAATTAATTATAATTTCAATTTCCATAAGTACGATAATTGAGATATACACTTCGACTTGACTAGAAAAATCATTTTATATAAAATGATATTTAGGAGTTAAATAAGAGTTACAGTAAACAACCCGAAGACACGTGCACAATCTCTCTCTCTCTCTCTCACACACACATATATACACACACATACATAAACAAACACTAACACACACACATACACACACATACTCACATATATTATCTTATTTAATTATTAATTTATTTAACTTATTAAATGGTTGCGAAAATGGGACTGTTTATAAATGACGTCACGCACCTAGGAAGGAGAATGGGTCCACACATTTGTGACGATTGGGAGGGAGGAGTTTAAGAATTGTGACGACACGTCAAAATATGCTACCTGAAATAAAAGTTCCACTTTAAAATTGGACGTCTTAAAATTTATTTATGACGTTTTATTTGGTTTCACGCATGTTAGGATATTAGAGTGCAGTCTTACAGTAAATACATTCGAAAATGAGAATGAGTGATTAAAAACATGGTCATTTTCAAATAGAAAATACGGCTTTTAATCGGGGTGTGAACGTTTTGTGGTGTCATATCGAGGGGGGGTCTAAGTTTTTTTTGACGAAGTGTGATGTGGGAGGGGGGGAGGGGATGTAAAAATATTCCAATATTGCATGACGTCATTTATGGACGGCCCCAAAGAAAAAACAAAGAAAAACTTTTCTTGTTCATCTTGTTCATAACGTTGTGTTTCAACTTTTTAAAAAAGGCATACATTAAGCTTGTATATTGAATACAGAAGGGAAACTAATAAGAAAACATGACTTACCTTCTTTGCAATCATAGTTCGTAAATTGATCATGGCAGACGAATTTCATCTTGTTATTGTTTAACACAGTTATTTCTTTTATAAATTGGATGAAATAATGACCTTCTACTTGCCTTTGGGGTTCAGGATACATGTGAACACCAATGAATTGCAGGGAGAAGCAAACGACGACAAGAAAGCTCCACATTTTAGTTGCGTTCGCTCAGCAGACAGACTGACAGCTTGGTGATCTTCGACGCCGTCTTATAAACACGCCACAACAGTCAATTCGAAAACGTAAAAGTGCTAAAATTGCGCTTCGTTTTTGTCGACTCACTTGATCACCGGATCTGGGTTTGTTAAACAAGGTTTAGAGTTTAAATCCGGTTCGCGGGCCAAGTACGGCCGGTATCACAAAGTAAAAATTTCTCCCAAAATAAAATATCCTCCACACTCCCCGGGTTAATTTACTTCTTAAAAAAATTATGCCGGGTTAATATAACATTTACCTCTTAATTAAAATGACAAATAAATGTTTTATCAATGTTTATGACTCACAAAATATTTTATATTTGTGCTAAATGTATTTGTGTGTGACCATTGGAAATTAGACTATCAAAAGCTTTTTCATGGGCTTGACAAGTTAAGGGAATATAGGTGCATGCTCCAATATACACAATGTAAGTGCTGCTAATTGTTCAGTGCTAATAAAAAAAAGAAACATACTTTGACAAATGAACATGATCAAGAGATACGAGGAAGTTACAGCGATGTTTCGTGTGTAGTACCTGTTGTAAGACGTAAACGAAACTTGCGATTCGTATGTGCGCATAAAACAAATTTTAAAAAACTACTACTGTCTTTCACCGCTAGCGTTTACAAAAGTTACAGCAGAAACTTCAATAAATGCGAAAAACGTGGATTGTAAAATAATAAAATTTGAAAGTTGGCATTTAAAATATTGTGAAAATATCTAGAGAAAAGCTTCTATATGGGATTAATTTTAATGTAATCATTATAAAATGTACAACGCAATCAGTGGCGTAGCGAGGGGGAGGGTATGAGGGCAAATGCATCCGGCGGCACTTTGCTAGGGTCAGCAAAGTCCAACTCGTTAATTAGTCTATTAAGGCAAAATTTTAAAAGAAAGTGGGCTTTTTATCTAAATTAAATAAAAGCCATTTACGAAATTAATAAAAGAAATCAGTGAAACTATTTTAATGTGAACGCTTCTTCTGACAAAGCTTCAAACTCCATATTGGATATAAATTCTTCGGACACTAATGTTACTGTACTGATAAATAAGAGGTCTATTTAGCATGAGAAAGTAGTATTGATGTGCAGGTAACTTAGATAATTCTTCAAATGTGACGACTGCTACTGTTATAAAAGCAAAAAACTGTAGCTTATCAATTTCGGACATGAGCCAATTGAATGCTCTAAGATGAACATAGTTGGGTGGTGGCATAAAAAAAAACTTTTAAAATAACGTTTGATAAAAGAAAAGCCAAGATATTTAAAAAAAAAGAAAGAAAGTAAGAAACTATATAAAATACGTGAACGTTTATGATGCCAAAACTTCAAACTCCATAATGAAACTTTAGTCTTCTGATACTAATGCTAATGATCTGAAAAACATATGGGCTGAAGTAGCTTACAAACATTACACTGATGTGATGGTGCATACAACTGATTCAGGTTTGATTTTTCACGTAAATAGACTACTGGAAAAAATGCTAGCGTACTCTTATGGTTTATTCTTCCAAAGAAACATTATCTTAATTTTAAGGTCTATTATTTTCTAGCATGAACAAAAGTAATGAACAAAATTGTTGATCTAATGGAATTAAAACTTGGCGCACATAAATCCTAAACTAGCCATTCGTGAACGAGGCTCTACATTACAAAAGTTGAATGCAATGGGAAAGAATCAGAAATCCAAATTAAAAATAGTATGTTAATAAAGCACAACAACACGTCGTTGTAAAGAAAAACAAAACAAAGTAGCAAGAAGTTCTTTTTAGAAAATTAGACATTATTTAATCCTGGTAATATTGAATGGGGGAGGGATTTGTTCCCGAGACCACGGGCATCCCTGAGTCTAAACAGCTCCGAACAATAGTTACGGCGGCTTAGAATAGCGTAGAACGCGTGGCCTATGTACGCTGCGTCATTTAAACCAGGAAAAGATGGAAAAATTATTAGATTGTAGCAATAATCTTCTGCATAGAAAAGACGTCTGTATATGAAGTCTATGATGCGCGAAATTATTTGCAAATTTTCAGTACTTACAAAATGAATTTTGTGGAGGCTACTCATAAAGAAACTAATAGATTACTTAAAGGATGATTTGACATTGGCGAAAATATGGTGACCTCAGGGGCGGATTAAGACTGCACGTGGCCCCTGGCTGCAATCAAACGGGGGCCCTATCCAGCCAGCGTACCTTAAAATAAAATGATTGCTAACAGCTAATATAAGACTGTAACTAAATATTATTAATGAAGAAAAAAAAAACGAACACGAAGAAATAACTGTTTAAATTGTTCGTTGCTGTGTTAAAAATTGAGTGTGAAAAGAAATATTTAAACATTCCACAGTTGGCAATCGAACCCGTGGTGGTCGAGAGGTAGCGCTCTTGGCTGTCATACTGATGGTCACGAGTTCGAATCCACACGAAAGTGAGGATTTGTTTTCGGGGCCTGAGGAGTCCCCGAGTCACCCAGCTCCGAATGGGTACCTAGCTAGACAATAGTTAGGCGGCTGGGGTAATGCGTGGAACCCCTATAGCCGTGGCCTGTGACCGCTGCATCACTTGCCAACAGATGATCTCTCATGGTCTGTGGACGCAATTATCTTCTGCATAGAAGGAGCGTCTGTAAATCTAAGATAAGAAGATACAATGCTCTTTCCACTTGGCCAGCGGATTTTAAAAATATAAACTACATTTTATATTATATTCTCTAAGTGAGCCAAGTTGTATAGATTATTATTAAGACTGTCAGAGTCAGGCCTGAATTGCGATCAGTTTAATAGATAATATTTTTACATGTATTTAATTTATTATATTTTCAAGGGTTCGTGTGAACATTTGTACACTTTTATTATAAAATATAAAAAGTTTGGGGGCAAGAAACCGTCGGGGGCCCGTGGCTTTAGCCCGCTCAGCCCCCCCCCCCCCCCGCTGAACGCAGTCAAAAACTTAGATTTAAAGAAAAGGTTACAAGTTTAAACAATCAGTGGCGTAGCTAACGTTTGTGTCCCCTCTACGTCATATTCATGATATAGCCCTCCCCCCATATTCCACCGCGGATTTCTCCTGCATACATGGAGCTTGTATATTTCAGATTGTATATTTCAGATTGTATATTTCAGATTGTGTATTTATCGTTTTTAATATTAGCACCAAATCATGAAATCTTCACAAAAATCATATTGAATTTACCTATAAACCAAATGATGGTCTTTGTGCAACAAGTGATAAGTAACACAACATAATGTACTTTAATTTAGGGATACACCTTTACAAATTAAAGCAACATCATGAACAAGGAAATATGCAGTTTTTCACACCCCGCGGGGGTGTCAAACGGCGAAGTACTCACCCTCCTATTATGTCGCTAGATCAGAGGTAGAGGAACTTTTTTGAAGTCGTCCTTAAGTACGCCACGCTCAATACGAGAAAGGGGGGAGGGTGAGGAATATTGACAGTTTGTGACAAGGGGAGTTAGAAAGGGTCTGCGTACCGGGGCTATGTGGGACGACACGGTTTTTTATATTAAATTTTAATTATTTTGTTATTTAAAAAAAAATTTTTTTCGAAAGTGTGACGTAATTTACGGAGGGAGGGGAAAGTGTCAAGTATGAGAAATTATCCATTGTAACTTGGCTTTGTGCTGCCCACAGTGGTGTACTTTGAGGTCACCTTGTTTCTTAGTTGGCGCAAAAGTGAGTGGAAGGGATTTTTCGTTGTTGTTGACATCATTAGTATGTGTGATGAAGTTCAGAGAGTTTTGTACACATTGTCTTGTGGCAAGGAGGTACACCATTGAGGTTTGTTTCTGTAGTGAGCTTCGTGTTACTACTTGTGTAACAGAAAATCTATGAATCTTGGAGCAAGTATATCAGATCTACTTAGTAGGACGTTTGTGACAAAAAGTTGCAATCTCCCACATTTTTTTTTTTGCATTAGAGACTTTATAATTTAATTACACAATAGCGTTCGTATACTTTACCAACTCAAAATATCAAAAACATGCTTACTTTGACTGTGTATACTAATTATATAAATATAAATAAATAAATAAATAAATAAATAAATATATATAAAAATAATAATAATAATAATAATAATAATAATA
>MUZC01000741.1:0-36909 GCA_002072015.1 Radix auricularia | reverse complement strand
TATATATATATATATATATATATATATGGCTCGAACAAATTTTCAAAAGTATTTTGTTTAAATAAAAAGTATCTCTTGAAAACATCAAAATAGCATAAAGATCATCAGTACAAATTTTATCGTTGTATTTTAAATAGACGTTAGGTAGTGTTCATTCTTAAATATGAAACCCACAATTTACCCGCACAACTTTAAAATGTCACTTAAAACTGTTAATGGAAAAACAATACATCATAGATCGTGTAGATCCTTTAATAGAAATAATTTGAGAACCCTTGTAATATTAAATGGAGTTCAAAAATAATAAAGTTAATTCAAAACCTAAAGCAAAATGTAAAAAAAAATCATTTAACCAACTGTTCAATTACACGATTATTTTCCATTAACTATTACAAACTAAAACACACCGACATTCAAAGGGAAATAACGTATATCCTTTAAAACATTTTGTCAATTACACGCTTATTGCTCCTCATAAACCTGTTAAACAACATCGCAAGTCATTATCACGTGACCTGATGTACATAATTTAGTGGAAACGGAACTACCCCATATTGGCTCCACCCACACGGAAAAACACCATCTTATGCATGTTTGAAAGGCTGCACAAAATTTGCAATCTTAAATTAACATATTTTTACGCCGCATTTATAATAATTATTAGTTACAATTATAGTGTAAAAATATTATAACTTTTATTTTACCTTAAGATTATTCTAGACAAAACATATATTTATACAACATATAAGTATATATTTCCATTAGAGCTAACTACACTATTCACCCGACCACGATGAAACTTAAGGAAATTTAAATTAACTCATTATGTTTCTGGAATGATTTTTGTGAAAAAAGAATTTTGAACATTCACACTCAATTTTCATAGAGCTCAAAAAATGAAAAAAAGTTTTTGGGCTCCCGGCCCAACAGGAGCGAGATTTTAAAAATTCTTTTTCGCAATTTTTCATACTGATAGTTTACCCAAAAACTTCACAAAGTTTCATGCTCCTACCTACACGAGAAGTTGGAGAATTAGTGATGAGTCAGTCAGTCAGTGAGGGCTTTCCCTTTTATTTGTTTAGATAAAAGTTATTGTAAGAGTAAGTTACTGAGAAAATTAAAGGATCTTGCCGATCTTCTCTCTCTCTCTCTCTCTGTATATATATATTTATACCAAAATATGTATGTACGTACATATGTATGTATGTACGTATGTATGTATGTATGAATGTATTTATCTTAGATATACAGACGCTCCTTCTATGCAGAAGATGATTGCGTCCACAGACCATGAGAGATGATCTGTTGGCAAGTGATGCAGCGGTCACAGGCCACGGCTATAGGGGTTCAACGCATTACCCCAGCCGCCTAACTATTGTCTAGGTACCAATTCAGAGCTGGTTGACTCGGGTACTCCTCAGGCCCCGAGCTTTCGCGTGGATTCGAACTCGTGACCATCGGTACGACAGTCGAGCGCACAACCACTCGACCACCACTTTAAACATGGGAAGAAAAAAAACACAACATGCTGACATTACTCGTTACAATATATAAACTAATTTATTTTTTAAAACAACATTCTCTTAGAATTGTTTCATCTATCGTCCACCCTCACGTGTTGATAGTTGTGGCTGTAAGTTACAGTTAAATGATGTTGGATTCGAGCAGTGCGTCGAAGCTGTTGATCTCAGTTACCGTCTTAAACACAATAGATGACTTGAATTAAAACTACTATGAGTTTTTAATATTCAATAAATTATTAAATATATTTCCCTTTTCAAGATCAATTGAGCGAACTTTAAAAAACTAAGAACAAATATTAGATAAGTGAAGCATCATACGCTGTCAACTTTTGTTTCTTTTTTTAAGTAAAATATTTAAAATACTTTTGTCATTTATTAAATCTGATTCCTTAGAAACGAGAACTACACATAAATTTGGAACAACCATCAACTATCAAAACATCAAAATTTCTTTATGATCATAGAGGTATATTTGGCCTAAATGGTATATGTTTTTACTTTCCCAAATTAAAAAAAAAAACACCCTTTTTTCTAATATTGTAGACATACTTGTAAGTTCTAAAATTATAATAATCATTATTATAGATATCACATACAACGACGACAAATACAAAAAAAACCCTATTTTTATTGGTTTAATTACTACTTTTATAAATTACTTTTCTTAATGGAATGCCTTAAGCATAGCAACAGTGTTCAACAAAGAAAATCTGTATTCATTTTAACAGCTTGTAAAAGATTTAAAATTCGTTTCTAAAATGTGCTTATTTAAATTATCAAACTCACACTTTTAAACAAAATAACAAACACAAAAATACATTTAAGAGCAACATTTTTAGATAAGGAGACCGTTTATTTCATTTTTGATGATACTAAATTTTGGGTGTAGCCATTATTAACATAATCATGAAGGTTTTTAGTTAATTTCAAATCAAAAATTGAAAGTTAAGTCCCATTTTCGTTACGCTTATTTTGTCTGCATTCTGTACTCTACAAGTTCTCCACTCCCAAGTTCTTTTGTTAGAAGTCTTGTCGTAGTCAGTTTTAAAACCCTTGATGACTCTTCCCGGTTCAACTCGAAAGTTCTCTACGGAATTAACCCCGGTAAATGTGTTGCAATCAGCAAGATACCCGTCAACAAGCTGGCAACAATATGGCCTGATGACTGTGTCCTGGTCTTCCTCATAGTATGTGGAATCCACTCCACTTAAAAATTTCTCGCCCGTGCAAGAAAATTCAGCAGGGTCAGTTAATTCCATTTTGGCTTCCTCTGCAGCATTTGGCAAGTCAAATGTACATGAAAAAGATGATAAAAAAAACGGAACAGATTTAATTAGCAATTTTTGAATAATGATTTTTGTGTGCGTGTCTAAAAAGTTAGAAATTTCAATAACAAAGTGTAGTAATGTAGTTACAATATGTCATATCTAAGACATTGTAATAGTTTAGTCACAACATTTATAAGTATGTTATAAACAAGTAAAAATTTTGAAAAAACAATGATATATTATTGTTTACTTACTTCTCTAATAACTTTATTAAAGTGATACTTACGTTTAAAAAAAAAAACTGAACCTTTGCACATCTTGTAAAAAATATATTTTTAAAAAGAAAGTACTTATTTTCTTTATCTTAATCTCTTAAAATGGCTTGAAGCAATGAAATAACACCCAGTGCTCTTTGTTTCTACTGTCTAGTATCTAGGATAGACTTAGCACGTTTATGCAAACCCTTGTTCAATGCATTAAATACGTTATTAGGAAAACAAACTTAAAGTATTTCTGAGTTTAATTAACATTTATTAACACGTAGTACCCAAAAAAGAAAAGCTAGCAACTGACATCTCGAAATAGAAATGCCAGTCACAAAAAGCGTGAGTTTTGACTCAAACATCTATTAGTTAACAAAAAGGTTAAATACGTTTATTGTTAATCTCATGATTTGAAGTCAGACTTGGTCAGGTAAATGTCAAATGAATTCTTAAAATATAACAAAAATGTTATTAAATACGCCATATACAAACTAAATGCTGACTTTAATCAAAAGTCTTATTCATAATCATGTATACAATACTTTATATATATATGGTGTTCAATAGTTAAAATAAGAGGAAAAAAAACACATGCTTTTACGAAACATACCAATTAAAGTCATGCTTCATTAAAGTATCTAAAGTCAACACAGTGACTTTCGGGACCAACTATTACGAAAAATATTAAGATCAAACAGAGGCGTCACTAAAATGGTGCAGGGGTTTGGGCCGCACCGGGTGACACCATTACAAAGGCTGATACCAGATGGTAAAATTATATATGTTCTTGTAATTTGGCAAAGGCAGACTTGAACGAGGTCTATGGTGAACGTTTTTAGGTGGTCACAGAGTTACTGCACTGTGTGACACAAAATCTAGTGTCGCCTCTGAGATCCCCTAACTCCGATTAATATCACATACATTAGTCGATCCTTTTCCAGAAAGGGATCCAGTTCTTGTTAAAACCTCTTGAAACATATGATCCTGTTTTATTGCGAAATTTTAATTTTATGCTGTGTTACGTTTCATTTCAACATTGTAACTCTTAATCAGAACTAGAACTACTACGGATGAGGAGACGTTCCCAATTGTGATCCCATTTCGATACCTCTTACATTTTCTTTACATACCATGTTCACATTTGGAACATGAATAAATCTACATAAGGTTACTTAGATCATCACTGTCTAAAGCCAAGTTTAATCTTTTTTACAAAAAATATTTCTAATTAATATTCAAGTAAATGTATCTAACAATTTAAAAAAATTGTATACATATTTATAAAATATTAGATCTATATTCTGTTTCATGAATTACTTTAAAAATCCTTCTAAAAATATTAACTATTAATTAAATATTATTTAAAGAAAGCGTAATGCCAGTTGTAAACATGGTACAAATAAAGTAGAAAGTTATGTAAATGTAAATAGATATAAATAGGTAAACACAAAATTCCGTCGCAAATTAATTCTACTTTAAAAGCTTTTATCTAAAAATAGGAAGGCTCTAGAATAACCATGGGGTCTTCAATGAGAGATCACAGTTTTCAGAATGTCTTATCATACGACATATGCAGGACGCTGAGCAAGATAATCACCACGGAGCTTTATTTCATCCATAGCCTGGGGTTGTGGGCGGGCAAACGACTTGAAGGGAATCTGCCGATAGACTAGGAAAAGTAAACGATTCGCTGCTGTGGTAAAGACTGCTGTCATATAATCAACAGACCATCTACAGTTGTAGCCGAGGCAGTAAAAAACCGAGTCAGGATCATGATTACTAGTTACCGCTTAGACATAATGTGTAAACTTCATACAGGCAGAAGTCTTTAGCGAAATTCCCGCCACAGCTAATGTAATTTAGACTTGATTTAAAAGGAAAGTGAGCATCAATAAAAGTAAGTTCCAACGGAAACGTTGTGGGAGGATTTCCGTTAGTAACAAATTAACTCGAAGTGGATCCGTTTTGTTTTTCTTGGCCAAACCAGCAGGTCATTCGAAATAAAGCTGAAAACTTACATTAGAAAAAACTCGAAAAGGAGGCGTTTAAAAAAAATCATGTTAAGCCTGGTCCCTTTTGGAGCTCAGGACGTGTTAGCGCATTTTCGTATTATGTATCAGTACTTATGTTAGATATCAGCATTATGTAGTTATCAGTAATTGTGTTTATATTTTAGACATATTTTTATGAATTTTCTTGTGTAATGAATATACCTGAAAATTTTTTTATATTTAAAAGTCATTTCTTTACATTTTAAAATTTTTTATGTTATCTTTAAACTAACTACATGTGGTTTGTGGTCACTGAAATAGGACTCATAAATGAAACATTCTAAATTGTAATCAGCTAATCGCCCAAATACTCCGTCAATTGTTGTTTGATAGATCGTGGTTGCCAATCTTGTTGAAAGTAGTTGAATGTTGAAGCTTGTTTCGAAAAAGTTTTCAATATCTGCCCCTGGGCCGCTGAGATCTTGATTGAAGTCACCACAAATGATGACGTAAAACTCTCTAAACTTTTACACATATTCTAATGACGTCAACAAAAAAAAAACAACTAATACTTTTGATAATACTAAGACTTCCGGCAATGGCGGCCGTTGCCTGCGCCAGTGTTATCTCTCGACTTGCAATGTTTTTTGGTAGTTTTAACGGGGTTTTTTAACGGATCGAGTAACTGAGTGTTGATGAACAAATGGCAGGTCAGGACATACAAAAAACATATATACATCATGGGTCTAGGACTTATGGATGCTGAGATCTAGGGTGATGACAGACGGACGGACGGACAAAACGGGTGCAATAGTGCATTCGACTTCTCGAAAATGCACTAAAAACTCAAGTCTAAACTACAGCACGTTCCGCGGCTATCCGTCCAAATGTGGATGTGCTTCATAGCTTACAATGTCATGACCTCTATGCAACCAATACATCTTATCCATCATCCAAGCAACTCATTTTACACAGTAGCCAATGTATGCTTCGAGTAACACACTTTAGTGAGCTCACGTGCACTACAAACTCCTTTATTCCTTCTATAAACTTAAACTGAACGCTGAATCAAAATGTTAATTACAATGACGTAACGTTTTGTCAGTTCATAATTTTACCAAGCACTTTGAAAGTTAACGTCCGCTAGACGGCGGTAGGCCTACAAACTATTTTCAAACCAATCGCTCCCTTCAAACTTTTAAAATGACATGAAGCCCAAGTTATTTTCTACCCATTGTGTCTCAAAAATATTTTTAAAATAAAAAAAAAAAAGGAATCTGCATTAATTTTTGTTATTACAATAAAATCATTGGGAGACTGAAATTTAATTTAACAAATAGATTTGGACTTGGTGAATGTATTGTGTTAAGTATGGTTGGGATAGGAGTGGACTGTTTAATGAGTCGGTGTAGACAGTGGCGTCACTAGAGTTGGTGTTACCTGGGGCGGAAGCTCATGGTGTCACCCCCTAACGACTTAACCAATAGAACTCCTCCGAGTTTTCCCAGTGCCAAATAACGGAGAAAATAAAGAATTTTACATTTTTGTGTCACGCCCCCACTGATAGTGTCACCAGGGCGGCCCGTCGCACCCCACTAGCGACGCCCCTGGGTGTAGACAAACAACATTCGCACAACTCACTGATATCGGTGTATAACAAGTAAAGTTAGCGTCCAGTCATATAATAAAAGCAGAGGTGTTATTGCAACGCCTTTCTTTACTTTTCCAAACCTTTGTTATTCTAGGCGGTGTTATTATGTTTTCCTTGACTTATTGAAATTAACAACATCTTTTTTTTTTTTTTGACAGGTTTTGTTTCTTGTTCATAGAGAAAAGGCGTATCTAATTACATATTAGTTTGTCGGGACTGTATTTAATTTCCGTATACCGTATATTTATTGTCAATCGTTTTGGTGTTAAACGTATTTCACAGCACATATTTCATACCAAGAGTTTTAATTTGATGAATTGCTTGAGAGCAACGGTTGGGCCATGATTGGTATAGGCATTGCAGGCACATTTTCACTGATATAAGGACGCAATTTTAATAACCGGGTATTTCCATAACAACGGGTACCAGTGTTCCCGGGTACATGTTGGTAGGCCTATATATAAAATCCTAACTTCTGGAAGAATTGCATTTAAATTAAAGGAAAATAGTAAAATTTTACAATCGAAAAAGAAAAAGAAAAGGAAGGCAAACAAACAACAAAAACTACCAACCTTCTTGGCAATGAGAGGTCTTCTTAGCATTCTTTTCAGCACAGATGAACTCCAATTTATTTTTTGGCAGCATCTTAATTTCAGTTATAACTTTTCCATGACATTCGTAATGTGCCTCTTCGGCTGAAGTATATATCAGAGCGCTGATGAAATGCAGGAAGAAGCAAACGATGACAACAGATTTCCTCATTTTGGTGACTTTCGCCCAGGAGATTGCCTGCATAGAGATCATTTACTACGTTTTATAGGCTCCCTACAATTGAATCCTACTTCAGCCAACAAATTTGTTAACAAGAATTGCACTGCATTTTTATGGTTTCATCTGTGATGACTGATTTGGTCGCATTAAAAGTTTTGAAATGTGATTTTTACAAAGGGCCATTAGAATTATACCCACTGTGTAAGTTTTTTCTGATATACAGAGTCTGTTGGTAATGTCTTGTTTTATTAACTTTTTCCTGTAATTCGGAATAAACTAGTAAATAATGACTCAGATTGTTGGGGTTGGGTATTAGTTTAATGAGCCTGTAAAGTACAGCGATTAACGGTTCGTTTGGTGCTGAGGGTATGACATTTGTACTCATTGTTTTATGCAAGATTTAATGCTTTACACTTTGCTGTATTTTAAATGGCACTAGACTCGATCTATGTGTAGCTATTTTGCTTTGCATGGACGAACAATGAAGGGATTATACTAGTTTAGAACAAGTATATTAGCAGTCCCATTAACTGCGTCAAAATTAAGATAATTAAAAAAAAAATTCTGTATATTATAATATCAAACTTTAGAAAGAAACAATATACATTTTTAGACACATTATGAGGCGAGACAAATTAGAACACACAGTAAAAACAGGAAAGATAGAGGGCAAAAGAGATCGAGGCAACCTGAGAGAAAATATGCTGGATGGCCTGACAAGATGGCATAAGGCACAATCACTAGCGGAGCTGATGGGCAATACCAAACACACAGAGCTGTGGAGAAGCATGACCGCCTACGCTTATAGATGCGGCATCTGATGGATGGATAGTCTGTCAAAGGTCGCTGCCGACAGTGCAAGACTTCTATTATTCGTACTGCATGAACCAAGTGGGGTGTTTTCTGTGTTTGATGACTGACAAAAATTGTTTCGTAACATATCATACAAAACCATAGAATTGTTGTACTAACATTAAGTTTCGTTTGTATGTTAACACAAAAATTACATGTTTCTACATTACAATATATGCTTCTTTTGTTCTTCCTACACTCCCATTACTCATTACTGCTATTTAGGACATATTGCTAACTTGGTAAGCTATACCACTATGTTATGCATGTTTTGCTAAATGGCATCAACGGGTGCATATATGCCCATTGTTGCCATATGGCAACGTCATCTAATTTACTGGCGGAGGGTTCAAGAATGTTTTTTTTATTGATATTTGGCAGGTCAGACAGACCTATTTTAATAGGAAACTTAAGCAAAAACAAATTTCTCAGTCAACATAAATGTGGGCATGAAAGGGTCAATGAGAGAAAACCTTTAGTCACTGGTAACTCTAGACTCTACTTTGCAGTAAAAGATTTGATGAAATAGTGCCAGGATGGTTGGTGGATTGGGGTGGAGGGAGAAGGTTTCGGATCAGACATGCTTTGACCATAATTAGATTTTCTCGCAATTATTATTATTTGAATTGTAGAGGTTAAATTTCCAAAGATTATAAGATTATTATTTTTACACTTAAGTTTTTAGAATTAATGCTTATAGATAAAATGATTACATATCAATATTTACAAATACAATTCATGTATTAATTTTTATAAATGAAACTGTCATGGTAATTTTTAACGATTAATGTTTATCCCTACAAAGTCAACAAAGATTTATTATTTATAAATTAAATGTGTTTGATCAGTGGTTACCAAAGTAATATCCACGGACTCCCAGTGGTCCCTGGAACCATCTATGGGTCCATGGAAAATTTAAATTGATTTGGGGGTCTCTGAACAACATCAGGGGGTACGCGAAAAGTTTAACATAAAATTTTGAAAATTGTGATCCTTTTATTACTATGAAAATGTACTTATATAACGTTTTTAAAAGTTGTATCAGAATGCTTATTCATCTAACTAATTACAGATCTTATATGTTATCAGTCACAGAATACAATGTTGTTTTACCTATAGAAGAAAGTGGAGCTAGTGTACTTTCCACAGCTATAACCAATTAAAAAAATCATGTTAAGCCTGGTCCCTATTGGAATTCAGGACGTGTTAGCGCATTTTCGTTTTATGTATCAGTACTTATGTTAGATATCAGCATTATGTAGTTATCAGTAATTGTGTTTAGATTTTAGACATATTTTTATGAATTTTCTTTTGTAATGAATATACCTGACATTTTTTAAATTTAAAGTCATTTCTTTACATTTTAAAAAAATTTATTTTCTCGTTAATCTAACTACAAATCACCACAAATGATGACGTAAAACTCTCTAAACTTTTACACATATTCTAATGACGTCAATTAAAAAAAACAACTAATTCTTTTGCACCCTTTCGCACCACTCTTCAATACTCGACAGACTATGCAATCGACTTCCAGCAATGGCGGCCGTACCCTGCGCTAGTGTTACCTCTCGATTCAAAATATCTTTTGGTAGTTTTAACGGGGTTTTTTAACGGATCGAGTAACTGAGTGTTGATGCACAAATGGCAGGTCAGGACATACAAAAACATATATACATCAGGGGTCTAGGACTTATGGATGCTGTGATCAAGGGTGATGACGGACGGACAAAATGGGGGCAATAGCGCATTCGAAATCTCGAAAATGCGCTAAAAAGTGTTTTTTTTTTAAAGTTCAAGTTTTATATTTAAATCGTTCGAAAATCCTATAAATAGGCCATAAAATACATCTTTTAAAGTTAAACAACGATTTTCGATGTTTTGGGGAAATTATATGTATTTAAATTAGGGCTGCGGAAATTACCGATTAATTTCTCGATTAATCGGTAAAATATTTTATCGATTAAAATTATTTTAATCGATAAAATAGTGATTAAAAAAGAAAAATGTTTTTGTTTTTTTAATAAATAATTAATAATAGTTTTTATTTTATCATTCATTTTGTACGTACAAATTTCTCCGTTAAGGAAATGTAAAATGAGTATACTCTAAAATAAGCTGTTTTATAAGGACAATGATATTAAAAAAACATTGTTTTTAACTATTTAACAATAACAAAATTTAAATTCATTGACATTATATTGAACTAGGTTCGACTTATTTTTAAATATATCCTCTAACAATATTACGTGTTTTAAATGTAATTAAATTAAATACTTATGTTATGGGCATTTTAAAAAATGCAATAAAAGGGCACAAAATATGAAGGAAAACGAAATAGTGAAAAAAGAGATTATGAGGTCTTAGAAAAATCATTGCTTTCGAACCACTTGGGGTAAAAAGATGATCTTTATGTTTTTACTAATCATCAAACAATTTATGTTCGGCTATATTACTTTTATATTTATAAAATTAATTTGAAATTTTTATTTAAGTGCCTCAACTTTAATACGTTATTTAACTTGTTTTCAGTGCTGTTTTAAAAATAACATAATGACAATACCAACCGCTCCTTTTCATTATTTCCTTTGAAATTTTTAGCTTAATGACGACATACATCTTTATTTTTAGCTTAACAAAATTGTAGATTAATTAACCGGTAATTTTTCAAAAGTTAACGATTAAATTTAATTTAATCGATAACAGCCCTAATTTAAATTAAATCCTATCATCAATTTTCTTTTCAAAACGGTTTCACAGCATCAAAATTGAGTCAGACTCAATAATTCTAATGAGGTTCATCGTTTTAAATTTTAAATTATAGTTGTAATTTAAAAAAAAAACAACTTATTTTTCAAAATGTCGCTTTTTTATTTGTATTTTAATGCTAAGCATTTATGCAATTGATCTAATTGGGGGTCTGTGGGAAAGTTTTGAGTGTAAAAAGGGGTCCATGGGTAAAAATATTTTGGGAACCACTGTGTTAGATGAATAGTTTGGAAGATCTATTCTCGTTCTTCCTGTCTGGAAATTGGACGTGAAATTTTTGCCTGACGAAACCAAAACAGAAAAACTTTATTAACACTAAAAATGTCTTTAAAATCCCAGACCAGACACGAACAGTTGTTATGCGTAGGACGCAGTAATCTTCGGTATAGAAGGAGCATCTGTAACAGCTAAGTTAATATATGATAAGATGATGTCACACATTTAAAATAATTTTACTATTTTAGAATTTTCATTTTTCTGTGTCGCAATATTAGTGGTGGTGTATTTTACTTTCTTTGTTCCCTAATTATTTTAAGACCGATAGTAACTTACGTTAGTGAGACTTGGACCCTGACCAGAAAGGCAGAGTAATTTCTCCTCATTTGAGAGAGGAAAATCCTCCAGAAAATATGTGGCCGGTGATAGAAAATGATATTTGGAGAATTCGTACAAACCAAGAACTATACCACCTGTACAAAGACCAACCCATAGTCACAAGTATTAAAAAAGGAAGACTATGCTTTGCAGGACATTATCAAAGGTTGCCAGAATGTAGAGCACCAAATTATTTACAGACAGAAACCAGGGGGCAGAGGTCTCACTGGTCGCCCATGACTGGGGTAGATCGATGATGTGAAAATGGACCTACACCAGCTTGAGGTTCGGGCATGGAGAAGGAGAGTCATTGAATTATTCGAATGGAAGCATGTGATTGAGCAGGCCAAAGCGTTACATGGTTTGTAGCCCCACTGATGATGTTTATAATCTCTCGCTATATTGCGTGCCGTTATCTCTCAGTGTTAGAAGTATTTTACAATTTTATTCATTTTTCGTGTTAAATGTATATTTAGAAATCAAGTTATATTATCATTTGCATCAACATCTCAAATCAATTAACCAGCAGTCAGTGCCAAACTTTACAATCACATAAAGCACAGTCACTTTTACTGAAATAATATACAAAGTTAACAATGTTAGAGCATGATGTTGAATTATTCGTCTGACTCCACTGAGTGCAAGCTGTCAATAAAACATGGTTAAATCGTGGGGGCTGAAGACAAAAGGACACAATAACCTACACAATAATTGTTTTTCAGCCATTTGTAAAGCGGTTATACAAGGGGTCAAAGACGGTCGCCTCCTTTATCTTTAGCAGGTTGTTTGCGGTGCAGAGCACTAAATGTACACTAGGGGACCGTATCGTCTTCCATTTATGTACCGTTTAATTGTCGTTATCGTTCAGGCAGCTTTTACCAAACAAGAGTTTTATTGCTGCCAGATGTTCGTTTAAATGCACTGAATGATGAATTTTTACTACCAAGGAAGGAGTGACAATCAGGCAGGGAATAACAACTAAGCAAGAAATTACAACCAAGCAGATAATCACAACGAACTTGTGAATTACAACCAAGCAGATAATCACAACGACCTAGGGAATTAAAACCAAGCAGTGAATTACAACCATGCAGATAATTACAACCATGCAGGGAATTACAATCATGCAGGGAATTACAATCATGCAGGGAAACACAACCATGCATGGAAACACAACCATGTAGTGAATTATACCCATGTAGGGAATTATAACCATGCAGGGAATTATAACCATGTAGGGAATTATAACCATGTAGGGAATTATAACCATGCAATGAATTATAACCATGTAGGGAATTATAACCATGTAGGGAATTATAACCATGCAGGGAATTATAACCATGTAGGGAATTATAACCATGTAGGGAATTACAACCATGTATGGAATTATAACCATGTAGGGAATTATAACCATGTAGGGAATTATAACCATGTAGGGAATTATAACAATGCAGGGAATTACAACCATGCAGGGAAAAACAACCATGTATGGAATTATAACCATGCAGGGAATAACAGCAATCACGAAATAACTAACTAACTTTAAATTATTTATTTTAAAAAAAAATTCCAATCACGATTTCCTCTCATTCAGCCATATCAACAGATTGACACAATCATCCATCTTATAAAATCCTCCAATTTTTTAATCTGTATTACTTTTTTTTAAAGCTGAAAACATTAATGATTAATTAACCTAGTTGGTCGCTAAAAATTATTAAGTGATTAAATTTAATAGGATCTATTAAAATTCAATTACATTTTTAATAATATTGCTATTTTTTTTGTTGTCCAATTTATGAAGACTATGTCTTTTTTTTTTTTTACTTATATATGTTTCCCTTGAATTAAAAATTTCTTGCATAGCATTGCTGTGTTAGTCACATAATTTTTCACATCAGCAAATTCAGCAGGCCTGGACATAGCATTATTTTCTTAAGTGGTTTTTTCTCTGTGACCGCGAAAGACAACATTTTAATTTTTCAGGATTTAATACTTTCAAACTGTCAAACATTCAGACCAGAAATTCTTGCTATTTTTTGGTGTTCTTTAACAACGTATTGTTGTTAATTTTCGTATGTCTTCTCTATATTTAGTCCGATGTCTCTCCTTTTGTTTAAAGGCAACAGCACATCTTTGTCAAGTTCTTATATTTAGGGCTGGTACTGATTTTAAAAAAAATCGGTGGAAAAGTATTTGATTAATCGAATTGTTACGATTAATGATATTTTTGTAATGCTTATATAATTTGCTTTAAGTTTTGATTCACTGGTTCGCTGAATCGGTTATATTTTGTGATTTAACACAGCACATTTATTCTGCTACCTAAAATATGAAGAAGAAAAACATTTTTCTCTACGCATGTTAGTCTAAATATATAACAATACATAGGAACAATTTGTAAGTAAAAAAAAAATAAAAAATATATTCTTAAATTTTAACGGATTAAATTTTTTAATGATTAATCAATAAATTAATCGTTAATCCGCAACCCTACTTACTTCAGTACCTTTTTCATTTTCAGCACATTAGCATTAATATCAGAAAAATTTAGATATAATATTGAGATGGAAGTTTCGGGAGTAGAAACGTTAAAATATGTAAGGATAGTTAGTATTAGTGTCTTATTTCATTTTTAATTTTTTGTTTTAAACAATTCCAACTTAATTTTTTAAAATTTTCATTCTTATAAGCTTATTGACGACGAGGATTTTGCAGACCTCAACAAAGAGCCGCACTGGGCATTAGCACCATTTGCCCCACTCGCTACGCCACTGACTAGAATTGTGTCTAATATCTCCCACCTTCAACAGTTTATGTCAGTGGCTTACGTGTATGAATTTTGCTCCAAGCGGTTCATCATAACTATTGATCTCAGATTAGATTAAGAAGTTATGTCCTTGTCTGCAAGTTCTGAATAAATGGAACGCCAAATTGGTCTTTAATGGATTTATGTAAAACATGAACAAAATTGCAGAATTGGACCAAAATGATTTGATGAAATCTTGCATCAATTTGTATATTGCATTCACCGATGCATGAGGTTCAGTTATTGCTTCGAAGGATTTATAAAGTAAATTGCAAATGATTTCATAAATTGTTCCAGATACGGTTTTGTCTACTCTTGATGCAATACATTTTACTTTTGATAATTGTTTGAATACTGCTTTTCAAAAGTCGCGATAGCCCTTCATATAGCATTGGGTAAGAAAAGTTTTTTTCAAGTTAAAAATACTACTTGAGAACGATTATAGCCGTGTTTTTTTCAAGTAAAAAATACTACCTGAGAACGATTATAGCCTAAAAACGCTTGAACAGTCTAGTAATGATATCTACCGAATGTGATTTCATACAATCTCTGGATTATTGACAATTTATTGCTTACTCTGCTGTCATCAAATCAGAAAAAAGTAAACTTTTGTTTGAATGTTTATGACATCTGCACGAAAATTTTTGTATAAATTTCAGTTATTTTTTTATTTAGATATAAATACAGGTAGTTTTTAATAAATTGTGTAGCTTTTTTCTTTCCATATTTATTATTTATTTTTCTATCAGATTTAAGGACCCAAAATTCAATTCGCCTTGCGCCTCCTATTCCCTACCTCCGGCCGTGTTAACAACTTCCCAAAGCTTCATGCTCCTATCTACACGCGAAGTCGGAGATTTAATGATGAGTGTGTTTAATATAACTCATTTAAGGAAAAATAACTACATTTAGTCATCAGCCCCGAGTGACTGATAATGTTTCGTTAGTTTTGCCTTTTACCATCGCTGAGTGTAGTAAAATAAAACTTCTCAAAATTTCATGCTTTTAACTACACGGAAAATTTGAGAAATAGGAATGAGTCAGTATTTATATAACTCATGATTAGAAAAAAATAATAATTTGGGCCCCTAGCCCTTATAGAATGGGAATTCAAAATTCCTTTCAACCTGTTAACATGGCAAGAGTGTACTAAACAACCTACCAAAATTTCTTGCTTCTATCTACACAGGAAGTTGAAGAATTGGTGATGAGTCATTTCTAATATAAGAAAAAAATAAGTTTGGTCCCCGGTCCAACGGGGACTGAAAATTTAAATATTTTTCCGGTTTTCACCAAAATGTACTAAACAAATTCCTTAATTTTCATGCTTCTAAATAGAAGTGAATAGGAAAATAGAAAAGAATACATTTGTGCCCCACCAGTAGGAATTTAAAATTTCCTTTTCAAAAAATATGTTTGTGACCGTGTAGATCTATTAAAAATCTTCCAAAAGTTCATGCTTCTATCAACATCGGAAATGGGACAATTAGTGATTTTACATTTTTACATTGCTCATATCAGGAAAAAACTATATTGGTGTCCATTTTCCAGAGTAAGTGATAATTAAAATAATTTTTTTTGCCTGTTATCATCAACAACTTCATAAAGTTTCATGCTTCTACATTCACGAAAAATATGAGAATGAGTGATTTCAATTTTAATTTAGTTTATAAAGTAAATAAAACCTTTTTTTGGGCCACCAGCCCTAAGGAATATGATTTTTAAAAATCGTTTTCACCAATTATGGTGCGGATAATTTGTTCAACATTTTCCCTAAAATTATGCTTTTTCCTACACTGAAAATTGAAGAATTAGTGATGAGCCACTTTTTGTTATTAGTAAAAAAATTGGGCTCCGGGCCCCAGTAAGTAATATTTAAGTCAATGTTTTGCCTGTTACCCTTATGGATGTGTAGTCTTCAATTTCCAAAAGTTACATGCTTCTAACTAAACGTGAAATAGAACTTTTCAGTTGTTATATAGCTCATTCAAAGAAAAAACTACTTTTGGGCCCACTCATCGGATAGAAACTACGAGAAAATAAACTTATTTTCATGTTAAACAAAATAAACGAACTTTCAAAGAAACCTGATTATCTTTTAACCCGTTTTAATTTTATAGTTTGATAGACGTTGCAGAAACCATTTTTAACCTCTCATGCGTTGCATCTATCTCAGGTTTCTTTTTTGTCCATTTTTATTGTTTCTGTGCGTAACTTCATGTTTCTGTTAGGAATTTCATTTTTTAATAATTTTAATCTGCTGTTTCTTGATTAAAAAGACACGTTAATTATTAAAACATTAGTTTGAAGACTAAAACGTGTGTATTTCAAATACGTTTTTCATTTCATGAACTTAATTTTAGTAGTGATTAAAGCTAATCCATCCTTTGACTCTCTATTTAAAAACTGCCTTTTTAACGCAATTTTGCTTTTGGACAAATTAATTGCGATTAGATTTATATATTTCAAAATTCTGTTCTCTGTATATTAGCGTGCACAAGAGACTTCCCCTGAACCATAACCAGACAGAGAGTTCAGGTCTTTTGCAAATATGTTAAGGAAGTCGCAATGATTTGCGCATGCTAAACATAAAACCCGAAATAGTTTATTTGGATTTCTTGGAAAATAAAAAAAGGAAAGAAAAATATCAGAACTTTGTCAATTTATTGCCAACCATAGTATCTATCTGGTTGAAATAAACTCTAAAAGATAGCTGATACTGATAATATTTAGTACAAGAAGTTTTTTAATTATTTATTTTTTTGGTTCTATACCCGTAAATTTAGCAGTAATTCGTAGATTGCAATTGTTTTGTTTACATTTAGAATCAATGATTTGAAATTACTTTTAATTTTAATGTTCTTCAGAAGGATTTCTCTTACATAAAAAAGAAGGAAATTCTTTTATGGAAATGGCGTTAAATACTTTTGCGAGTTTTCATTGTTTCATGTAACAACTAACGCATGGCAACATTGTTTAGAATGTTCAATGATTTTATTCATTGAGTTATTAATTTAAGGAAACTTTTTTGTTGTTACATGCTTGTTTAAATTATCATTCACTTTTTAACACAAAATAACAAACACAAAAATACAATTTGAAAGCGAAGTTTTAAGAGAAGATAAAGTTTAATTCTTATTTAGCTTACGGTACTAACATTTGTTTTCTAGCCTCTATAAGTCTAATCATGTGTCACAAGCGTCCCTAAAACTTATATTTTGACAGCTTGCTCCTTGATTCATACACAATACCGTTACACAGAAACAAAGGCACCGCTAAAAAGACAACAAATTTAATGGAATTTCCTACTTGCAGCAACCACGAACACACCAAATCTCTCCCCCTTTCTACACATCTATATATGACGTCAAAACACAATCACTTTGCTCGCTTTTGCACCATTAACTTTTAATACCACAAAAATTAAACATCAAACACACCACCGTGCGCAACTCACAACAACAAGTTACAAAGGCAAATTGGTCATCTGTGACATATGCCCCACTTTCCAGAAATTTTTCGAGGTCGACAAATTTCCATAATCTCAAATGACTAATTTTCAACTTTACTCATTACCATGATTACTTCTTAACATATTCTATAGACATATACTTTCAAATATCCCTGAACACTACTACCATTTCCTTTTAAATACAATAACTATTAATATTGCTCTCCAATATATCGACAAAGCATTTACATACAAATCAGTATACATTTCAAACCCAATATTTTATGACTTATAACAAGTCAAAATATTATATTAACAGAGTAATCACACAAAAATCAACCTGAACGTAATATTAATATTCTTTAGAGTCAGTGTCTCAATTCATAGAACTTAAATTAATCCAGGGATGACTGTGCACTTGTAAGAACGTGACTCTCAACAGGAACAGGCACTATTCTCAGAACCCTTGCCAGCGCAAAACGAGCCGTGTTAAAGTACTTCAGGATGGTTACGCTGAACATGCACAGGGCTGTTGCAGTTACGAGCACTTGAATCAATGCCCTTTTCACAGTCTATGGCAAAATGACCAGCTTCGTTACATTTGTAGCATTTATTATCACCGGCTCCTCTCCTATTTCTAAAGTGCATGCTAAAGCTCCCCGCACCACCGAATTGGCCGCTGCGACAGTCTCTGGCCCAATGACCGGGCCTACCACACTTGTAACAAGCTCCTCCACTCCTGCTGACGTTTCTAATCCTCCGATTTTCACACCCACAATTCACCTTTCCCTCACCACACTCTCTGTCGGCGGACCATCGATGTGACCCACTGCTTCGAACAAGTCCATTTCCAGCCGAGCGAATGGGCCTGACTCCTTCCCTGTAACAATCCCTGGCGATACTACTTTTGGCAGTAGGACATTCTCTTTTTCTTTGATCTCGCGTTGTCACTATCGCAACCCTGTCCATGTTTTCATCGGTCCTTGCTCTACACACATTACCCACAATCAATTCCACTATAGAATTCTCCACACATACCGCCTCCACCCTTCCACTCAGGTATGGTGTCGTTATGTTTATCATCGCCTTTTCTCCTCTGATAATCCTGGTATCTAACATTCTGATCATCTCTATTTCGCCAGTTAATTGGTCATCTCTCACATACTTTCTTTTGACCACCACTACTTCAGTTCCTGTATCTCTCAATACTTCAACGTTATTTAATCCTACGAACCCTTCTACAACCACCAACTTTCTTGTTCCAGTATCTTTGTAGTCACCACCTCTTGGTAATTTTTCATCTCTGGCATCCACGGGTTGGCCAACATTTTCTCCTCCAACAGATGCGTTGAGGCTCTTATCCCACAGGCGTTTGCCCTTTGACCATTTGCGCTCAAGAACACGCGTCGTCGCCACTCTCTTTGCACTCGTATTGCCGCCCTCCCTTGTATTGGGACAATAGCGTGCTATGTGCCCAGCCCTGTGACACAAGAAGCAATTCACGTCTGATCCTGAACGTAATTCAGCCACATTTTGCCTTACACCAGAGCCATGAGCAAAGCTTCTCTTCCTTGCCTCCAGGAATAATTCTGAAACTCGAGCACTTTCCTCAAGACTGCCAACACTTCGCTCTTTTAAATGTATAGACAGATCCCCAGGACACACATCCATGAATTGTTCTTTCACAATGAGGTCTATAAGACCGTCAAATGTTCTGTCTATTTCCGATAGGCTAATCCATTTCCACAAATAGCCCTTTATTCTTCCTATAAAGAGGGATGGTGACTCATCTGTTTGAGGCCTGCTCTTTCGAAATAGATCTCGATACCCCTCCTCTGTGAGATTGTACCTTTTTAGGAGCACTTCTTTCACCTTTATATACACCAATGCGTCCTCATAAGGCATTCTGGAGTACGCCTCCAAGGCTCGACCCGACAAAAGCGCACCCAATGACAGCGCCCAGTCGCTTTCCGGCCATTTACTGGTTCTAGCAAAAGTTTCGAACCTTGTAATGTATCCATCAAGCTGATCAACACCTTCCATATATGGTGGAAGCTTGGGCTGCCTGGGCCTGTTCTCTGTCCCATTCGTATTCCCTCCGTTGGCAGCCTCCAATCTCTTGACCTCTAACATGGCTGCTCTCTCGGCCGCCCTATCCGCCATTTCTCTCTCGGCCGCCTTATCCGCCATTTCTCTCTCCGCCGCCTTATCCGCCATTTCTCTCTCGGCCGCCTTATCTGCCCTCTCAGCCACCTCTCTCTCGTAATCTCTCGCTCGTTGTACCTCTCTCTCTATGTACTCTCCCCTTTCTTAACCTCTCAGTTGAAGGGCATTCACCAGTGCTAATATCTCCTCCAGAGTATCGACTGGCATTCTCGTTGTTTCGTGTAATCCCGGACTGAGCCCCCAGAAATGTCACAAGCGTCCCTAAAACTTATATTTTGACAGCTTGCTCCTAGATTCATACACAATACCGTTACACAGAAACAAAGGCACCGCTAAAAAGACAACAAACTTTAATGGAGTTTCCTACTTGCAGCAACCACGAACACACCAAAAACACTCCCCCTTTCTACACATCTTTATATGACGTCAACAACACAATCACTTTTCACGCTTTTGCACCATTAACTTTTAATACAACAAAAATTAAACATCAAACACACCACCGTGCGCAACTCACAACAACAAGTTACAAAGGCAAATTGGTCATCTGTGACATGATGAAGTTTATCAGATAAATCAAATGTCCAAAAATTTGATCCCTTTTCCTTACTCGTCTCTGACTGCCTTCAGTAATTCACAAGTCATCCACTTCCAAGTTCTTGTGTCAGAAGCTTGGTTGTACTCAATTTCAAAACCTTTGATGACTCTTCCCGGTGTAATTTGAAAGTTCTTTACGGATTCAACTTTAGAAAAAGTGTTGCAAACAGCGAGATGCATGTCAACAAATTTGCAACAGTATGGTCTTATTTTGATGCTCTTTCCATTATCCTGATAGATAAACTGGAAACCGCTTAAAAATTTCTCTTCAGTGCAAATAAATTTAGTTAAGGTAGATTTCTCCAAGATATACTCTGCAGCAAAGGGCAAGTCAGATGAACATGGAAAATATGAGATAAAAACGAGAAGACATTTTAATTAGCAATAATTAAATTCGCATTCATTTATTCGTGTCTACCAAGTTAAATAAGTACGTGTAATATTGTAGCTATTACAACATGTGATAATTAAGACATTATAATACTGAAGTCTCAACAATGATACGTGTGCTATAAATATGTGAATGTTTTGTAACAATGCAAGATCTATTTTTAATACTTATTTCATTATTAGTTTATTTAAAGTGATAATTGTATTTTTAAAAAAAACTATAATCTGAATTTTTGCCAATTTTGTTAAAGAATTATTTGTAAAAGTATGGAATAATAATTCATTTCCTTAAAATTTTTGAACCCAGAAAATAACACCCATTGCCCCAGTTCCTTGTTAGTAAGACGGATTAAGCTAATCAAACAAACAATTATTCAGCACACAATATACATAATTAAAGATATCAGTCAATATCTGTGGAATATCTATTTTGAATTTAACCCCAATGGACTATTCCTTTGGAGACGGGGAAAATATGCTTTTATAAAAACACGACTGACCTTTGATAAAAAGCGGCTAAAAATTTCTTTATTATCCAGAAACAAATACTCGGGGGGGGGGGGGCGGAGGTGTCATAGAATTAAGAATTTTTTAAAATGAAAATCATAAAATTAAATATGGCTAGTTATAGACACAAAGATTGAATTTATATATAAACATGTCCTTTCTGTTCCAGAACCCTTAATTCCAGGATCGGCCTCATCAGCCATCTCCACACTTATAGGCAAAACCAGCCCCAGCAACCATCGGATGACTATAGTGGTCCTCGACGACTCGACGGAAGAGCAATAAAAAAAAAACATTGAACATAATCAATACTTTTAGTTATGTCACATACAGAAGGGATTTGTCGTCACAAACTTTGTTTTAACGGGTTGTTTAACTTTATTATCGAGTTTCCTGGAATCGTTAGTTTGACTGACTGGCGAAATTATTCGTTCGCATTTTAAAGAGGGCATGTATTTATTTATTAATATAACGTTTTTAAATGTTTGGAAGAAGCTAAGTAGACCCTTACTTTCAGTTCTCTTTGAAAACTTAAAAACATATAAATGTAGAGAAAATCCGTTCTAATTTTATGGTACTTTCAAACGTCTGGTCGAGAGGTAGTGCGCTCGACTATCATACCGATGGTCACGAGTTCGAATCCACGCCAAGGCGAGGATTTGTTCCCGGGGCCTGAGGAGTCCCAAAGTCACCCAGTTCTGAATGGGTACCTAACTAGACAATAGTTAGGTGGCTGGGGTAATGCGTGGAAACCCCATAGCCGTGGCCTGTGACCGTTGCATCACTTGCCAACAGATCATCTCTCATGGTCTGTGGACGCAATTATCTTCTGTATTGAAGGAGCGTCTGTATATCTAAAATAAGAATACAAATTCGTCTTACACACCTAAAATGTTCTTATTTAATACCACTTGTTCATTACGCTATATTTAAACTGAAAAGAGAAAAGCAATACTTGACATTAGAAAAGTACAAAGAAAGAGGCACATTACAAATCATGACTAACCTTCTCCGCAATCAAAAGAATTCTCTGCTTGGTTATTACAGACAAGTTGCAATGTATTGTCCGGCAGCATAATAATTTGAGTTATATTTTTGCCATGACATTCGTAATTTGTCTCTTCTGCGGCTGAAGCAGATATCTGAGCACTGATTAAATGCAGGAAGAAGCATACGTTGACAACAGATTTCATCATTTTTGGTGACATTCGCTTAGGAGACTGCCAGCATAAAGATCCTCGATAGGTTATATAGGCTATCTGCAAGAGGGCCAAGCTTGCGGTAAAACATGTTGACTGTTTTTGTGCAAGATGTAAATGCTTTATAGATTTATTTTATGGGCTTAGACTTCGATCGAGGTGAAGCAAATTTGCTTTGGAGACACGTACAATGAAGGGAAACCACTACATTAAGGAAAATACATTGCCTATCATTTTGTATATAATATGCCACAAAAAGGTATAGATAATAATTAACAAAACTATATTTATTTAGGGGGCCCGCATACAATGTTCTAAAACAACTTCAAAAAGATTGAAAATATAAGCAAATTGAATTTTTGGTGTTTGATAACATATTTTTTTTAAGGTAAAATAATAGAAAATATTTCCTACTCTTTTAACCGTGAATTTTATTGTGCGGTGTTATATTAATTGAAATATTGAAAGTCTGAGTTGGAAAGGGGATGGGCAAAGATTACATGCAGCTGACGTGCAATGATCATAATTGGATATTCTGTATACAGTTGTATCCGATTCACGATATTTCCAAGTGGATATTTGGTTTTAAAAGTACTGCAAATCTGAAGTGGTGAAGGGAAGGAAAAACAAAAGTTGCAACGCACATGTTATCTTAATTTAAATGTGTTGAGATAGTGTTTTCTTTCCATTGTAAAGATAAATCTTTACTTAATTTGTATTTGATCATTTCAGGTTATTTAGATACTTGTGAAATAGAAATGAAACGAGATTTTTTGATAAAGTGATCTCCTTTTTTAAATTAACAAGGCTAGGGGGTTTAAGTAAAATTATTCAACTGACCTCAATAAACAGAGTGCAAGCTGTGTATTCAATCTTGTTGAAATCGTGGGGGCTAGCGACCAAACGAGACACTAACCAACACATTTAAATGCCTTTAGGCAATTCGTTGAGTCGTTATCCAAAGTGTCAAAGACGGTCACCTCCTTTGTTTTTAGCAGGTCGTTGGTGGTACAGAACACAAGATGTACGCTTGTTGACTGTGTCGTCTTTCACATTTAAGTACCGTTTAATGGTTGTTATCGTTCAGGTAGCTGTTACCTAACGAGAGTTTTATTGCTGCAAGTTCTTCGTTTTGTTCATTGAATTACAACCGAGGTGGGAATCAAAACCAACTGGGAAATAACAAAAAGCAGGGAATAAGAGACAAGGGAAAGCTAGCTTAAAGTTATTTATAAACTAGCAACAAAGCCCGTTCAATGATATATCGCCTTCGTTTCGGTTACATGTTGTACATACCATCCAACAGCCGTCTCAATCGGCCATAAATGTTCATCACGTGAAAATAACTCTTCGTTTTAACTTTTAAAATGAAGTATTGGCAAAAAAATACTGCACCAAAAATAACTCGCTTTGAACGTCAACGAAAAACTTTTTCAATTTGTAAATGAGATTTAATTTTTCAGATTAGTTGTGTGAGTCTGTAGGAGTTTGAGTGACCAATGGCGTTCGATGACCATACTGAAAACTGTATATTATGATAATGGATAACATTTGATTCTCTTATTCATTTTGAAATATAAACAGTTCTACACAATTCATTTATCTGATAAGATCGTACCATGTTGTGAAATACCCATATTTGGGGTTATTTATATATATATTTTAAGGTTGTGGAAATTTAAGATTAATTAATCGGTTAATCGATAAAAATTTAATCAATTAAAATTAATTTGATAAACGAAATTGCGATTTAATTTAAGAAAACATTCTAATATTTTTGTTTTCCAATTTATTATTACTTTATAAATTTATTCACTTAAAATATCTCCCCTTGGCATTATACTTATTTATTTAGACGTGCACATATAAGCAAAAAGGTTTTTCGTCTTTATTTCTTGCATAGAATAATAAATTTTCTGGCTTAGGTAGCATAACTTTTCCTTTGCGACATAACGACGTAAATAGGCCATCTGATGGACGCTTACCCTCAAAATGCTTAGCCCCCAATACTGACAATTTAGAGATTTCCCACGAAACTGTCCATAATCGTGTTGAACAGTGTTACTAGCGTTGAAGTTGATTGCTTCCAGACAAAGAGCTTTATTCAGACGCTTTCTATACTATCGCTGAGAGGAAACATTGGACGTTCGATAGGCTTGAAGCTGAGCTGAAGACATGTGTTAAAAGCGTTGATGTTCAGATACAGCTTTGGCCACTCGATGCGCGTGTAACGGAATGGGGGCAAGCTCCTCAGGCGTTTCTTTTGCGACTCATACTTTTTGTGCGAAGTGATTCAACTGATCAGGCCTTTGCTTTGCACGCCTTCTATCTTTACGTCCCTTACATTATGTCGTTGTCTGGTGGCACTGTCTTCATCAACCTCCATCATAATCTGTTTTAATTCAAGTGTATCATAGTTATATCTATCAACGATACATTTCTCAAAAGATTTTCACATACTGATAATAAAATAATGCTACAAAGAATAAACAAGTGATTAATACCCACTTGAACACTTCAAATTCTACCAACCAATCGTTCGGATGCTTCAGGAATAACATAGTAATAATTTGTAAGGTACAAAAATTATTTTATATTAATGCTTTATAAAAATAAAATGTTGTCTACTTCAACACAAATGCTGACGTCACAGGTTCGTGCGTTGTTTCGATAATTGACGTTCTTTTCTAAAACAATGACGTCATTTTTTTTTACTGGGAGAATCTTTAATATAATTATTTTGCATACCACCAGATGCACACCTTGTATTACAATACAAGATCAAACAATGACGTCATTACGTTACACATCCAATAATGCAGTGAGTGACTTGAACTATATAAAATAACTTTAAAAAAATTAAGAAACTTAGCGGCGGTGAAATCCAAAGAATCGTAGATTTTTTGGATTTCACCGCAGCTAAGTTTCTTAATTTTTTTTTTTTTATATTCGTTTTATTTGTGTATTGTATGTTCGTTGAAAAAGGCTCTTTGCCGAAACGTTCGCTGTTTTTGTTACGTCCGGTCAGGCTAACACGTAGCTTGTTTACGTCTATTCCATTTAATTTTTTATATGCCTGATTGCAGTCCTACACCTCATTTTGTTTTCTAAATTTTGAATCCGACCTGGTTCAAGCAAATTGAAATTACTATATTTCATGCCATGCATTTTTAAAACAGCCTCGATATCTTGAAGTACTTTTTTCTGCATTGATTCCATCGAAGAGTCTTATATAATCAGATACAAAAAAAAATCCTTATAAATTTTGAACAGAGCGGCTGGACTTTTCGCTGAATGTAAATGTGAAGCGCATCTACGAAGGTATACAAACAGTACATGCTTCATCCAAGCACCTTTCCCATTCAGAGTCATCTTCAAGAAGATTACTTTTAATAGCAGCACTTTTGAATGATTCTTGAACTACTCCTTCAACAGATTTTATATGTCCAAAACTGTGTGCACCTCGAATACATTGTAGCAATAATCTGAGGTAAAATAGATCCTGATTTTTGGACTAACTGCATACATACGCGACACGACTTTATCGCCTCCTTTTTGTCTCACTTTCCATATACATTTGGTTTTATCAAAATCCAATTGAATTTCTGTGTTCAAATATTGTCTGGCATTTTCGTTGTGCTTATTTAATTCAAACCATGCTGTTAGATGTGTGAATCGAGTGTCAGCTCGCTCAATTGCTTGACTTTCTCGTCCTTTTTGAAAATAAATCATTTGTTCATCAGGAAGGTGAACGGCAAGACGATACACAGTGTTTGAACGATCGTGCATTGGAGTTTGAAGAAGTCTCAATATCGCTTCTGGAGCACAGACATATCGTGTATCAATAAATTGTTTTATTTCATCATGTACAATCTCATTTTTAAAAATTCAATTCGACTGAGTCACAATCATAACGTTTATAAATATATTTGTACATATATTTAATGGCTTGACGTGATTCAACATTTATATGGCAATTATATTTACGTGTAAGGAATTTATTATAAGGAACAACAAATCGATTTTCGACAGTCTGATTTCCTAATGCAACTTTTTATCCTTGATAGCCATCAACGTCTGCAATAGTTTGTGGAGTAAATTGTTTAGGAAATTTCTTAATGCATTCATTATTTTCCATACACGATGCATTTGGGTTTTGTTCACTGCATGGACCATGTATCATTGTACGAATGGCTGTCTCATACAGCTCTGGTTCATGAATTCGATCAGGTATTTCAGCACAAATAAATCGATCTATTTTTTCAGTTGTGTCAATTTTACAATCATCGGCAAGAATAAAGATCATGTGCGCGTTAAGAAGTCCTGGTTTCTGAAACTCAATTGTATACACATAAGCCTTAACTTGTCCAAACACTCTATTGATAACCATATCTTGAATGAGTGTTTTTAATTTGATGTTGAAAATGCGTGCAACTAAATCCGGCTGTTGGCCATCGAATTGGTTGTCTCGAGTTTCTGGCCAATTTTGATTACATGTCATAGTTATAAAGAGATCAGGTTGCCTTGTGTTGCAACTATTGCCATTGCCTAATGGAATTTTTCTCTCATATTTCTGGCTGATCCTTGAAAAGATGACGGTAAAATCACCATACGACCAAAAGATGTTTCTTGTCCGAGCTGCTGCATCATTAAGATAATCCATTTAACTCTCTATAGTGTTCAACAGGCAAACGGCTTTGCTGATTTCTAATGAAATTAAGATTATTTGCCTGGACTTGAAGATGAGAATCAACGACCCACTGTTGAAACAATTTTCCACCATGTAGAATCGGATCAAATCTGTTGACTCTGATTGCTATTTGAGCAACTTTCCTTTGTAGTAGCGATATATGAGTTCTTACTCTACCAGGTCGATTTTCAAGATTTATTTGCATATTTGGCTGACAGCCAGCCTCACCGAAAGGACATAACAAAACATATAACATGGCATCTAAATGTGGACTTTTTCTATTGCTGATCTGCATCTCGTGGAAATGCTCTAAAATCTCTTTCAAACGGCGGCTCGCCATCAGCGGAACGAAATATCATAGCCACTTCGTCGACAGTCCGTAAATTATATTGTCGTCGATCAGTTTGTTTTCACGTATAAAGGCCATGTTGACCGATGGTTACGAATGCTTATTTTGTTCTGCTCGTTCTTTCTCTTCTTATTCATCTGGCATACGTTACGCTTTTGCAAAATGTTATTCTGTCGAATTATATAATCTACATTTTGTATGATATTTTCATTCAGTGTTTGATTTGCTTGAAGTTGCATTGCATAAACGATTACAAAAAGTTGACAATATGTCGTTGAGCACCATCTTCTGTGTGCATGGACCCTGTCTGATGACAAATCTGTCAATAACTCGGAATATATAAGGCCCACGTTAAGATAAAGGATCGATCTGTGCACCCATTGAGGCAAATGATAAAGATGAATTATATGTTCTTATATTTCTATGAAAATTTCGGTAATGTTAATGTCCTGGATTACTAAAAATCTCTTTGACATATAGGGTAAAATCTCGTCTTTGTTGACCATCTACCTCCAGCAAAACAGTTCCATTCTGGCAGCAATATTTAAATGTTCCATTGGATGATTTTTCCGCGTTAAAATTCAAAAACACACAATACTCACATTTTTATCCACTACGCCACAACTATGAATTTCCACCTCATTTTCAATAAATATGTCACTTGTTCGGATAGTAGAATGACGTCTGACGTTAGAATTTGCCCTGCAAGTTGAACCCCTCGAGTTGCTGCTTGATTTTCACATACTTGCATTTGTCGATTGGCACGGAATTTTTGTTGTCGTGCTGATCCTTGTGCTCGCCGAGTTTCCGCCAGCTGATTTGATTCTTGCAATCGGCGATTGGTGCGTGATCTTCTCATTGGAGCTGAAGCTTGCACACGTGATGCTGCTGTTTGTTTTGACTCTGGCGTTATCGCCATCTATGTTGTTCACAATTCATTCGCGAAATCCATTGCTCTCGAGTTTAATAATTTATGTAAGGGTACAAACCATTGCATTAAGGTTATTTTGTGGAGTGTCTCGTCTTTTTGGACCATCTAACTCCAGAGAAACATTTCTCTTAAATATGGCAGCGATTTTTATGCGGACGCTCGAAAAGAGTTATTTTTCGTGTAGTAATTTTTTTCAAGGCTTTTTTTTTCTTTTTTTTTAACGGTGCGCATTCTAAGAGAAAAAAACAGTTTCGAGATTAACAGAGCATGCTGTGTTTCTAGTCGCAAAATATTGTATGACGACATGTGTATTTTCATGTTCGACAAGAGAATAAAGTAAAAAGAGCACTGATTTGAACGCATGTAAAACATTCACTTAAGTTACTTTGACTTTTGAAAAAAGTGGGCGCAGTTGGCGCCCTTGAATTCCCTTTTTTTTAAAAAACAATATAAGCTACTAAATGCCACAAATGACACAGACACAGCAATAACCAAAGTAGTTTCAAGAGTAAAGACATTTTTTAAAAAGGAGCGATGTAATAAGAGCCTTTAATAGTTCGGCTGATTATATAGTTTGGAATATTACCTAAAAAAAGGTGGGCTATTGGAAAAAGTCAGCGCTTCAGGCATCACGTGCTCGAGCACAACCTAGTGTATTACCCGTCAATAATGAAGGAAGTTTTCAAAATAGATTTATATCACTTTTTGTAATTGTCCATTTCGTCTGAAAGCCGCATAGTAAATAATCAGAAAATATAGGAGACAGAGAGAGAAAATTACATCTCACTTACATAATGATTAATTTCATGCCGACGTTTAAAAAATAGTTTTTCAGCATTTATTTTCAGGCCATTTTTCAGCGGTGCAATTTCTAAAACATGAATAAAAATGACATACTCATGATAATAGTATGCATAGTGAATTACACACAACATAAAGTGATACAAATATCGCCGAGGAGTCAGCCGGACATTAACTTGTGGTATTGAATAGTGCTCACCAATAAATAATCTGTTTACTTAAAAAAATTACAGAATAACTAACAGATAATTTTGATGAAAGCAAAAAATAAGGCGTTTGGCGTCATATAAATGAAAATTTCAAGGGAAGTAACTAAAACACCTAATCTGAACTTTTGATCTACATATAAGTATTCAATATAATGTCAATTAATAACAATTTTGTTATGGTTAATTAAGTAAAAACAAGGTTTAATTTTTTATATCATTTTCCTTATAAAAAAGCTTATTTAAAACACGTTTGATAAATTTCTAAAATGGATAAGTTTGTACGTAAAATAAAAACTTCTATTAATTAGTAGGGCTGGGGAATTATCAATTTGTATGCCGATTAAACTGAATTGCGGTTAGTCCTGTCAATGTAATTCAATCCTTATAAGTAGTTTTACGAGACTACTTTTTGAATTACACATTTATCAATAAATAATAAATTATAAATAATTAAAAATAGTTTCTTTCTTGCATACAAACTTATCCAATTAAAAACAAAAAAGATGTTTAAAGTGTAAACTTTAAAATTAGGGGTTTTATAAGGAAAATGATATCAGCAATTAAACATTGTTTTGACTTTATTAACAATAACAAAATTAAAATTCATTGACATTACATTGTACTACATAGATCTATATCTAAATTTAAAAAATGTGAATTTCCAATTTTTGCTACTTCCCTTGAAATTTTTAGTTTTATGACGTCATACATCTTATTTTTAAGCTTTAATCAAAATTATCGATTCATTATTCAGTAATTTTTCAAAATTTAACGGTTAATTTTAATTAATTGATAGCAGCCATATTAATTAGTAACAACTAATTGTTGATTAATTAATTGGAAAAGTTGCACAAAATGTACTCTGCTCTTATAATTGCTATTTTATCGATTTAAATTCTTTTATTTGATACAAATTTTTATAGATTATATGAGAAATTAATCGTTAATTTCCGCAGCTGTAATATATATATATATATATATANTATATATATTAGGGCTGCGGAAATTACTCGAGAAATTAATCGTTAAGAAAATTTTACGATTAAAATTATTTTAATCGATAAAGTAGCAATTAAAATTAAAGAATTAAAGAAATTGTTTTAATTTTTTTCGATTTTTAATAAAGAATAAATTATTAATAATTAATATTACTTTTGTTTTTGTTTACGTACACATTTATCCATTTAAAAATAATGAATCGAAAATGTTCACTTCATAATAACCTGTTTTATATGGACAATGATAAAAAAACACCATCTCTTTTTACTTAATAAACAATAACGAAATTTTAAATTCATTGACATTATATAGAACTGCTTTTATTTAAAAATATCACCAAATTAAAATCTTATAAATTAAATTAAATACTAAAGACATGCGCATTTTTTAAAAAATGTCCCTAAAAGGCACAAAATTTGAAGGAAAACAACATAGTGAAAAAAGTAATTATGAGGTCTTAAAAAATCGTAACTTATGAATCAGGTGGAATAAAAAGAAGTATTACTTTTATATTTTTAAAATTAATTTGAAATTGTCATCCAAAGGCCTAAACTGAAATACGTGATTTAACTTTTTTTTATTGTTATGTCTTAAAAATAACCTCAATAAAACAAAAAAGTCTATTGCATGTTTTTATTACATCCCTTGAAATTTTCAGTTTAATGACGTCATAATCTTTATTTTTAGCTCTAACAAATTATCGATTAATTAATCGGTAATTTTTGAAAAGTTAACGATTAAATTTAATTTAATTGGTAACAGCCCTTATACATATATATTTATATCAGTGATATTATAGCTGAAGTCCCTCACTCATTGCATCCGTAATGCTATGACGTCACTGTTTGATGTCCTCTTTTGCTTATATGAGCTATAAACATTATTTTAAGTGTAAGGTACTGGGTAAATTGATGTATGTTAACAAAACATTGTATATAAAAAACTTGAGAGACAATATTAAAAGGATATAGGGCACTGAACTCTTAACGGCTAATCCTTTTGGGCTGGGGGCCTAAAATGCCACTTTCTTTAACATTTATATTGTTATTCCCCGTTCAATCTATAAAGATCTTGAAAAATAATGACAAATGTATCCACTAATATCAAGATTGAAATGAACAAGTATTTTGTACTTTATAATTTGTACATTTAATGTCTGTATGTGAAAATATGGGCTATATAAAATTAGTTTATGCGCAGCAACTGAGTAAATAGATGGAACTTAACCAAACGTTTTATACAAGTATTTGATAGCACATAAAAAAATGCTACAGGGCACTGACATTCAAATGGGCCACAACTATTTTTAAAGTATATTTTAAGCTCCTTTCCCCATTTTAATTCCAACGATTTTGAGAAATATATCTATGATAAAAATGAATTAAAATGAACAGTTTTTGAAATTGAAATCTTGCATAGAATGGGCCAATAAATTTCGTTTTCGCGTACATCTTTTAAATATTAAAATGAAAGTATGCCTGTGTGCATGTCTTTAATAGTTGAGTGAACCATTCATCCGATTGTCATGAAACTTTAGGATACTTTGAGTACCTTCACTTGATGATATTGGAAAAAAAAATAACATTGACACTCGTGGGGCATCGGGGGCCGAAAATCCCTTTTCTCCATAAAAAATTACTTTAAAGTTAAGCTGATTTAAAAATGAATGGATCTTTACCATATTTGATCAATAGAAACTTAGCTCATATTAAAAAACTTTAGGGCAGTGAACTCCTAATTTTAATTTTTTCGGGGCCGGGGGCCCAAAATCTTTCTTTTTGTAAATATTTAAGTCTTTTTCCCATTATTATTGCAGATCAAATTTTTTTAAAAAATGAAAAACATACGCATCATTATCCAGAATGAAATGAGCAGGTATGTCAAAATTCAAATCTTGCTCCATGAATGTCATTTTTCTTTATATAAGTTATATTAAAATTATTAAATCTCTAGCTGTTAGTAAAATCGATGGATCGTGACCAATCGTGGTGTATAATATTATAATTACAAATCTATCCATTACAATTCAATTTGAAAAAAAAAGCAGTTTAAAAAAAACAAAAAACTTTACCTATGGTAAGCGAACTACGCTAGCACCGCATGAGAGTAAAGACTACCCAGCGGCGTAGCGTGTGTGAATGTTCCGCCCGGGGCAGAACCCATGTTTGTCGCCCACCCTGCGTTGGAAAATTATGTTAAAGCTAAAAAGAAAATATATTTTTTAGAGGTTAATAAATAAACAATACAAATTTATGTTCGAAATATACACATGTATAAAACTGTAATTTTTTGAAATAGTATTATTTTTTCACGGCCCAATTTTCAATAAATCAATATCGGCAGCTATACCATGCAATGACTGCGAAAAATAACAGCAATATATTTGTCATTCTTCGTGTATTCAGAATTAGTGATAATTAATTCTTCAGCAACTTAATTTTTAATATGCTCCTAACAGCTTGCATAATTGATGACTGAGGCAATCAATGGTCGAATTAATTATTTTTTAATAGTTAGAGTAGCTACGAGCCTATATATATATTAATAAACTGGAATAAATCACGTGTGTTGGAATTCATTTAATGATTTTATTATCTGTAAGGGACAATAGTTCTTGCTTGACAATGCTATCTGATACTGATACACTTTGAATTTTAACAATCTAATTTTGACATTTCAAAATCCTGTAAATAATTTTTGCATAAAAGTCTCATCTTTTTTTCAAAATTCAAGAACTGCCAAAACCTCGCATCAATTTATATAGTAATATTATCTTAATGAAGATTACAACATTTTTTAAAACAATTTTCCCACTCGATTGAAACAAACTGTTATCTCATTGTTTGATTAGATAGTTCAATTGAATTGGTGTCTACGCATAAAGTTTAGCAAATGCCAAAACATCCGTTACCATTCAAAACGTCCATTATATTATCTGTAAAACATTTTAGCACTATATGTTTTTTTTAAAATTCAGGCATCATTTTTTGACCTCATAGGGTAGATCTTTCAAATTTCAAATATTTGCGAACAGCAAAGTTCCTTTGTCTCTTTCGTGTGTCTGTCTTCGTCTTTTTGAAAAAAAAAATTATATAGCTTTCAAAATAACCTAAAAATTACCCCATGGTTTATCTACTGTTTTTTTCCAGAATGTCTGTTTTATTCCTTGCATATAGCTGCAAATACTTTTTGCCAATTGCGTGTGGACATGGATCAGCTGGCGTAAAAATGTTATTGTGTAATAAAATAGTATGAGAGTTCGTTTGGCATTGAGGTTTTTGTTTTTTGCGTCTTTTTGCCACATGTATACTTTCCAGCTATGAAAAGGTATTAACACATTTTTGTCCACTGCAGCCCATTATTTTAATGTAGCCGAGTGGTGGCTAAGTAAAACAGGTTAAATAATGTGGGACTAAATCAGTGATTTTAAATTTAAACAACTTTTATTCTATCACTAAAGTAAACATCCTATCGCACACTCAACCGTCACTCTCTCTCCCCTTCCCTTTATACCAGTGCATCTCGGTGCGATGCACGTGGTGCGGCGCGGTGTGGGTGTGCACACTACTACATTCACCCCCGGCCATTGAATCCCAGCGCCCTCGCTGGCGTAAACTACAACTAAAATTTATAATAGTTAAAATAATAAATGTTATACATTTGTCACTGCATTATTTGATAAGAGTAGTAACTAGAGAGATAATTAATATGTGTATAAAATCATAGGTAGAGGGCACTAAATTATATGTTTTGACATGTATATGTATCTAACATAGTTTTAAAGAACATCAATGTAAAAACTGAAGACAAATCTAAAAGTCAATGTTAAGATACCGTTATGGTATCATGTCATTGTTTAAAGACTGCAGCATACGGGATCTTCGTGGCTTGGCTTGAGGAGGCTGCCTTATCCCGACTGTGACCTGTCCACCTGTTGCGTGGTCAGTGTCAAAGCCAAGGTCTTCTGGTGGCACATTGCCCTCTGGTTTGTTGTCTATCTGATGAATGATCGTGTGCTTGGGCGCGTGGTCATGGTGGGTTGTGGTCACACCCGTTTGACCTTTGGTTACGTGTCCCAATTCCTCTATATATTGATCCCGTTTGGCCGTGACAGGCTCTTTCAACACAGTGCTGGCTGGTGTAGAGTTGTTATGTTTCTTTGCCGTCAAGGGATCTTTTGAAGCCGGTATCGATGTCTCGGGGGTCGGATAGGGCCTGTGTGAGAATCTCTGTAGCTTTCTCTGACGTTGACAGCTGATGGCGCCGGCACATGCTTTGCCTTACAGCCCTCCCCTGTAGGGAATCGTCGCTGAAAGCCATCAACCCGATGGGTTGACTTGTTGCGTAGCGGGATCTCTTGAATTTGAGATCCACTGTTAAAATCCCGACGAGTCAAGGGGTTACGTCGCTTGATCGGCCGTTCTCTGAACTCGCCGCGGCCGACAGTAGCACTGGGCGTGTACTCACTGGACTTAGGTGTATGAGAGGATCTGTTGCTGTTCACACGTTGTTGCTTCCGTGTGGTGTGCTGCCAGTCAGGTGTGTTGTACCTGGTCGCCAAGTCCCTATCGTATTTACGCTGGGAACACGGGGACGCTGTCACGGAGCGTGTTGTTGCATTGACGTTTGCCATACGTTGGACTGGCATGATCCGATCAGCTCCTGTGGCTGACTTAGTCTTAACTTCATGGTATCCAGGTAGACATGGACTTTTCCGGAATGGAGGTGAACCATTGTGGTGAGCGACGTACCTCCTCTTGGCACGACAGTCAACCTCAACGTGTCCTTTTCTATTACGACGGGATTTCCGCTGACTTGACGTGGCATGTCTGTGTGATGGTGGAGAATCAGGTAGCCTGGGATCAGAATCATATCTGGCTTATAGCGTAGATTGCTGATACCTTCCCCATAGTGCTGCAACTTGCAGATCTATGTAGGTCATTAGTTGTGTTGTCAGCTGGGTGGGGTCTGGAGGCGGAGATGCTATGAGCTGTGCTGTGGTGGCGGCATCGGAGGAGTCCTCTCTCCCGCAACGTTGGGCCTCCTTTAGGATGTAGTCGAACGAGCTGCCAGCGTGTAATTTGGCGTATGCTCTTACATCACGACGTAGGTCGGTCGGCTGAAGACCTTGAATGAAGGTATCTCGGAGCATGTCGTCCGCCAAAATACCTTGTCGTGCAGAGTTCGCCTGTTCGAACAGACGTTTTAACGCCGCCGAGTAGTCATCAACTTTCTCGTCAAGGGCTTGTTGACGTCGGTAGAACGCTGCTGTGAGAGTGCTTGCATCTCTCTGCTCACCCCATTTCTCCACTATGATTTGCAGCAATTTATCGGGGGTGTTGATGTCTGACGGTGCCTGATCTAGGATGTCCTGTCGGGCACGCCCCTCCAGTGCACCCAGGATCCAGGTGACAGCTGAAGCTGGAGGCACAGGCTGTAACTGTAGTAGCAGACGTACCTCTTTAACGAACTGCTCCGCTCCGCCGTCACCTGTGAACTTTTGTAGCCTGGGTAGTCTTGTGAACTGTAACTGCTCTACTTGTTCCATGGCGTAAGAATTTCAAACACTTCACTATTTAGCACAAACTATCTTCACTGTACCCTGCTCGCAGCGCCAAAAATGTAGCCGAGTGGTGGCTAAGTAAAACAGGTTTAGTAATGTGGGACTAAATCAGTGGTTTTAAATTTAAACAACTTTAATTCTATCACTAAAGTAAACATCCTATCGCACACTCAACCGTCACTCTCTCTCCCCCAAAGGAGGTTTCATTTACTGGAGGTGGCGTGACGTCATTAGGCTGAAGCCGGATGTAACACACGGCAACCATCTTAGCTAACTCAAAACATTGGAAGCTGTGTAGTGTATATGTTAAATTATTGTAATATTTTGAAAGTTATAAAACACTGCGTAATTTTAAAAAAGTTATAAATGCCCTCTTGTTCGCCTTACGGTTGTACACAGCGACGACAAGAAAACGGGATAACGCTGCATCGGTAAGTAATATCATTTTGTTGTTGGGCATTTCTTAGTCGTCTTAGAGTACTTAGACGAGTCTTAGTCTTAGTCTTGTCTTAATTTTTTTAAAAAACTTATCTTCACACTGTTGTTGTTGCGAATAAAGGCATGGC
>MUZC01000740.1:148797-171530 GCA_002072015.1 Radix auricularia | reverse complement strand
TGTGGAAACAAGGGGCAGGCTAGATGTCATGTGGAAACAATGGGCAGGCTAGATGTCATGTGGAAACAAGGGGCATGCTAGATGTCATGTGGAAACTAGGGGCAGGCTAGATGTCATGTGGAAACTAGGGGCAGGCTATATGTGTGGAAACAAGGGGCAGGCTAGATGTCGTGTGGAAGCAAGGGGCAGGCTAGATGTCGTGTGGAAACAAGGGGCTGTCTAGATGTTATGTGGAAACAAGGGGCAGGCTAGATGTCATGTGGAAACTAGGGGCAGGCTAGATGTGTGGAAACAAGGGGCAGGCTAGATGTCATGTGGAAACAATGGGCAGGCTAGATGTCGTGTGGAAACTAGGGGCAGGCTAGATGTCGTGTGGAAACTAGGGGCAGGCTAGATGTCATGTGAAAACAAGGGGCAGGCTAGATGTCGTGTGAAAACAAGGGGCAGGCTAGATGTCGCGTGGAAACAAGGGGCTGTCTAGATGTCATGTGAAAACAAGGGGCTGGCTAGATGTCGTGTGGAAACAAGGGACCGCCAAGACGTCGTATGGAAACAATCTGTGTCCATTGACTACCGAGGTCAACCGGTAGTACTACTTCTCCCCCACTCATTATACCACCACGCACGAGATGGGAGGTGGGGATAGAGGAGGACGGGTTACGCTACGTGGGATCAGATCAGGGACAGATAATTAAGTGGTCGTTCGGGGTTGTGTGTGTGAGGGATTGGGGGAGTGGGAAACAAGGTTTGGGGTAAAACGACGATGGGAGGTAAATATAAGCGAAACAATGGGAGAGTATCTTGTGACTAGTTGTGACAAGGGATGTAATTTTGTTTTAATGAGGGGCTTGTCTGTGGAGAGAGAGACGTAATTGGTGCGCTCTGCACACAGATGTTTCCACTCGTCGTCATTTAAAATACTTTTGAAGATGAACTTAGCGTCGCCATGTAACATATCTTTGACAAATAAAACCACTTCTATGAAGGGTGTCGCGTCACTTAAAACACTCGGATGGATTGAGATCGGATAGTACCAATTCATCACCTTGGTTTACCGATATTGTTTTGTCATTTCGGACACATAAATATAAATTTCTGGGTACTTCTTTAGACTAGGACTGGAACTGATTAAAAACTTTTTGTTCGATTAATTATATTTTTCTAACTCATAAACAAATATCCGAGTACTCATTAAGGACTTATGTGAGAGATACACATGTGGGGAAACTGCAATCATTCTGGGTAGAAAAAAAGTGTTATAAAGTCTGTCAGAACGCCACATACCAGAAATCCTTTCGTTGTTTGGCGAAAAAAGGGACAAAAACAAATAGTACACAAATAAAACTTAGCTGCAGTGTTATGTCAAGGAATCCATCAACCAGAAGGAGATATTTTTTAGTGCTGCGGAAATTAACGATTAATTTCTCGATTAATGGTTATTGTTTTTTTAAATATTAAATTATTTTTTAACGATTTATCGACCCATGACTTACAGATTATTGTAAGTCAAACAGTAAAAAAATTAATTAAAAATCCCTTCGGATAAATAAGACATTTGCTGACGATTACACGAACATTTTTGTTTTAAACTATTGACTGACGGGAATGTTCAAAATGTTGATAAAGTTTGCCTACTATGGTTTTAACACTTCGCCTACTTATCAAACCAAAGGAAAAGCATGTTAAGCTAATGGCAATAATGGATTCTGACTCAGAGACAGAATATGACGACAGCTCTTCTGATGAATACTGCGTTACAAAATGGAAATGAAAGTTCCTAAATAACACTGGAATGTCTCCTTTATATGTCATCATTTAACCAATTACGCAAAAAGAAAATCAGGTAAACAGGGTTTGAGTTAGCCTAACATGACGTAATTAAAAACAGCGACGTTTCGGCAAATAATCTTCCTAATCGAAAAAAAAATACACAAAGAAAACGAATATAAAGAAATGAAAAATTAAAAACTTAGTTGCGGTGAAATCCAAAGGGTCAATGAAATGTTATTTAGATTTTCAACACGAATGTTTAGTAAATGTTACTTATGACATCATAAATTTTAAATTTTGGCTTATTCGAAATTAACGATTAAATAATTAGATTTTAATTAATCGTTAACAGCCCTAATTTTTTTGTTTTACGTTAATCCATAAACCCGAAAAGTACGAAAACTTGTTACAACTTCATCATCCCAACAGTTCTACATACGTGTTGCTTCTTACTTGAATATTTACGCTGCAAACTTTCGTTTTTTACGAAAACCTGGTATAGAAATAATAAAATTACCTTAAGAGTTTTAAATTTATCGCATCTGAGAAATGGCTGTTTCGTATATAGTCACATTTGTTAGCCAAGGCATCGGCGTTCACGTCAGGGCATAGGAGATGCCCGCCCATGTCTTACCTCGTGATATAAGACCAAACACGTGATTGTCTTCCCCTTTATTTAGTCAAGGACCCGGAATAAGCCTCGTTTCCTTAGCCAGTAATGGATGTAGATTGAAAGCAGGACATCAATCTTCTACTTCACATCTTTTAATAGTTCGTTTAGCCGCGCGGTGGACCGACACACTCGCACTACGACAGGCAATCTTTTGGCCGTTATCCCGTTTTATCTCTCTTTTCATATCCTCTCTTTTCCACTTAATATCTCCTTATCCGTTGATACAACTCTATCCAAATTGTTACTATCCATTGTTATCACTTCTCTTTACCCATATTCGATCTCTCTATCAATTTCAGGTCTCTCTATCCATACCCGATTGCTCTATTCATACCCATCACTCTATCCAAAGTCTAACTCTCTGTATCCTATTTTTTTCCCCACTTCCTATCTTTCTATCGTTATCAAATCGTGCCTATCATATCATATCTAATCTCTTTATGCGTGCTCTATGCTCATTATATTAGCCCGTCTCTAACCGTTTCTTTTCCTTCATTGCAAGGGCTCTACTTTACCAACACATCATCTCATGTTTTGTTTCACCCCCTTCCTTTTCTGGCATCATATCTTGTTATGTTGGTAACTGATTATTCTTGGTCGTCTGTGTTCCTGGTAACGTTAAAATATGCTGACCTTTAATGGTAACAATGACCTTAGTCAAATAGGGGTCAAGGTTGTGCAATGTCCTCTTCGTTACATTCAAAGTCAAGGTTATATGAAATATTTTATTTGTTATAATCCAGGCCAAGGATGTGACTTTAAAAAAAAATATATCTCTTGTATCATGATCAAGGTTGCGCAATGGCGTCTTTAATTCATTCAAGGACAATGTCTTTAGATGTCGTCTGCTTTGCATTCAAGGTCATGTTTGAGAAATGTGATCGCCTCACCGATCAGATTTCGCTTCAATAAAGAGCCGTTCAATAAGAAGATAATTACCTCACTGATGCCAGCAGTTTTAAATATCAACACCGCATCGTTCAAACGTTTTGACGTCACTCTTCAGCGTTACACGTCATCGAGGAGCTCTCCCACGTCTTCTGCTACAACTGACTTTCTCAGCCAATGGTCAAAAGCCGAGGACCGTGGAGCGTATTTCACGTCTTGACCGCGTGATTTTAATACATGTCACTTGTCCACTCCTTTCATGGCTAGTGCGATGAATGACGCTTCATTCAGACGACGACTCTGAGCGAGTCCCGTTGAGGTCACAGGTCATCAGTGTCAAGGAATCACAATGTTGTTGCCGAGAGTTGGCCAAGAGTAAAGAGGCCAACAGCCGCAGTGCTGAGATGGAGGAGGGCTCTTGAGCCCACAACGGGAGTTGACCAGTCCCGGCCGGGGCTCTCTGTCAACTGCCTGGAGGACGGTCGTGACGTTACCGCGGTGTTGAAACGGGATGACGTCATCACTATTTGCATCACTGTCATCCCTCGCCCCTCGCCCCCCCCCACATAACCCCAGTGGACAAGTGGAAAGAAAGTCAAATAAACAATTACAGCTTTATTACACTTTATAGAGATTGGTGCCACTGACAGATAGATTCTACATCAAACGAGAAGGTATTAGATGGTATGTGAGAATCATTTACATCGTGGTCTAAAATATTTCACAGGCCTTCATGATAAACATTTCAGTTTTAGTAGCAAACAAATTATAATAAAGAAAAAAGAAACAACAACAGAAACATCATTGCAGGCTTATTTAATGTAATATGATATGATATAATATAACTGTGATATAATATAATTAAATTTAATATATTTGGAACATAATATACCATAATATATCATAGCATAATCCACGTTATATAATATAACACATTGGTACAGGTTTTTAATCCTTTAAATTTGAGTTAACTCTCTTTTTAAATCCCTTATATTAACTTCATCGTCTTGTCTCTCTCTCTGTCGAGCTTGGTTCCGCCCGTGCGCGGAAATAAAACAACCCGTAAAAAGAACGTTTTTGACTATAAATCCCTTATATATGAGACAGAACTAAAAGTATTCAAAACAAACATTTATCTTATCTTAGATATACAGACGCTCCTTCTATGCAGAAGATAATTGCGTCCACAGACCATGACAGATGATCTGTTGGCAAGGGATGCAGCGGTCACAGACCTCGGCTGTAAGGGTTCCACGAATAACCTCGCCACCTAACTATTGTTAGTTAGGTACCCATTTAGAGCTGGGTGACTCAAGGACTCCCTAGGAGTCGGGAACAAATCCTCGCCCTCGCGTGGATTCGAAGTCGTGACCATCGGTACGCCAGTCGAGCGCGCTGCCACTCGACCACCGCGTCCAATTTACAGAATGAAAGTGACTTAACTCCCAAATGCTTTAAAATGGGGACGGGTGAAAGGTATCACCGATGGCGAGACTGAACTCCAGCAAATACGTGAATGTCAACAACAGATGGCCGTCATACATTTATATAGAGATAAACTAAAAATGTATTAATTTAATTACGATGCATTCAATCGATCTGAAATTTTGATACAATACATTGTTTGGTAACACGAGTCTATATGCAAAAGTTCAGCTCGATAGCATGACGGAAAGTGGGTCATTTTTTAAATTTGTTTTTTCGCCGGACGACCCGACGGACGGACCAAGAGAGAGACGGTGGTGATGTTAATATAAGGGATTAAAAAATGACCTATTTCCCGTGATGCAATCGAACTAAAATTTTGCACATAGGCTTTTGTCACCTAACCATGCATGTTATCGAGATTTCTGATCAATCGAATTCACCTCTGTCAAATTAATGAATTTTAAACTTATCTCTATGTATCATGTACATTTTTATGCGACCGTTGTGCGGTGTGTATTATATTGAACAACATTTTGAATATCTTGCAGTTGCGCGATGCGGTGCGTATTATGTTGAACATATTTTTATAATATTTTCCCGATCTGTAAATGTTATGTAAGTCTGTCGCGCGGTGCGTATTATGCTGAACATACGTTTAGTTATATCTCATATATAAAGGACTAGCAAAATACCCGCGCTATCAGCGGAAAATTAGGATTTCAGTTAGCGTAATAGCTATTCAAAATACAAATTGATTTTATTCTAGATCATGATGGATATAATAAATATATTAACTTCACTGTCTTTTCTGTGTCTTTCGTGGTCCCGCGGAAAAACATAATATAGTTTTTATAAAAAAAACCAACTATGTTTGGGCCCGGCCCCGCCGAAGAGTGATAGCTTAAGTAAAAGTTTTCATCTGTTACCATTGCTGAAGTGTACTCGACAACCTCCCAAAGTTTCCTGCTCCTACCTACACTGGAAATGGGAGAATTAATATTTTATATCTAATTTTAGGAAAAGACTATATTCGGGCCTCAGGTCCCCCCCCCCCCCCAATGAGTGGAAACTTTACAATTCCTTTTCGACAATTATTGTCGTGAGCGTGTACTAAACAACTTACCAAAGTTTCATGATTTTACCTACACGGACAATTGGAGGTAAGTGATGAATTAGTTTTCAATATAAGAAAAAACTAAATTCCGGCCCCGGCCCCCAGTAAGTGATAATTTAAATATTTTTTCGCCTGTTATCATCGTGCAAATGTACTCAACAAATTCCAAAGTTTCATGCTTCTACCTGATCGGGAAATAGGAGAATTAGTGATTTTCAATTTTTATAAGTCCCTATTACGAAAACAAATGATTTCGGTCCCCGGTCCCCATATGTGTGACTTTAAAATCATTTTTCGCCAATTATCGTCGGGAGAATTCGCTTATCAACTTCTCAAAGTTTCATGCTTATACCTACACGGGAAATTGGAGAATTATGGATGAGTCAGTTTTTAATATTAGAAAAAATAAATAAATTGGGGCCCCCGGTCCAAGTAAGTGATAAATAAAATAATCTTTATGCAGGTCACCATTGCGCACGTGTACTCCTCAACTTCCTAAAGTTTCATGCTTCTACCTACACGGGATATTGGAGAATAAGGTATTTTAATTTTTTTTATAAAGCTCATATAAGGAAAAAAACTACATTTGGGCCACCGGCCCCCAATAAGTGATAAGTTAAATATTTTTTCGTCTATTACCATCGCGGAAGTGTACTCAATAACTTCATAAACTTTCATGCTTCTACCTACACGGGAATTCGGAGAATTAGTGATTTTCAGTTTTTATATAGCCCATATTAGGAATAAAATTGGGCCCGTGGCCCACATCAAATTTTCAGATCAATCGAATGCACTGTAATTAAATTAATGAATTTTTAGTTAATCTCTATATAGCATGTGTAGTCGTCTGCTATAGTTGATTTCACTCTAACCCTCGTGGTCAAAGGGGTCTGTCACGGTCTCTTGAGCGGTGCTTATTATATTGCAGATAATCATTACTTTTAGCCATATCTCATATATAAGGGATTTAAAGTAAAAAAAACAAACTTTGTTTTGCGGGTTGTTTATTATGTGTGTAACTGAACACGAGGTTAAAGAATTAAGAGAATAATTTTACGTAAAAAAATAAAAATAGGACTTAGGTGGGTCGAAAAAAGTTTTGAATGTCATCTAAAAGTCAGTTTTGATTCATTTTAAATTGCCTTAAATTGCAAAGTTTTAAGCAGCTGACAGATATAAACGAACACGACTGAATGGACGCTTTAGTATTGTTGAGAAGGGGAAAAATGTATATGTTATTCAAGTTAATGTGTTTCTTTACAGTTAGTTAAAAAAAAAAACCCAACTGATTCGTAATGCAGAGTATTTGGGTGAATATAAAGCCACGAGAAAATTACCCCTTAAGAAATGATTTTCCGAAGTAAACGATATATGACCAAAGTCGAGACAGATTTATTTGACTGCCTCATTCTGGACAAGACGGATATTTACGTAATAACTAAACAAAAAGAGAGAGAGAGAGAAAGAGAGAGGGAAAGAGAGAGAGAGAAAGAGAGAAAGAGAGAAAGAGAGAGAAAGAGAGAGAGAAAGAAAGAGAGAGAAAGAGAGAGAAAAACAGAGAGAGAGAGAGAAAGAGAGAGAGAGAGAAAGAGATAGAGAGAAAGAGAGAGAGAAACAGAGAGAGAAAGATATACAGAGAAAGAGAGAGAGAAAGAGAGAGAGAAAGAGAGAGAGAGAAAGAAAGAGAGAAACAGAGAGAGAGAGAAAGATAGAGAGAGAAAGAGAGAGAGAGAGAAAGAGAGAGAGAGAAAGAGAGAGAGAGAAAAAGAGAGAGACAAAGAGAGAGACAAAGAGATACAGAGAAAGAGAGAGAGAGACACACAGAGAGAGAAAGAAATACAGAGAAAGAGAGAGAGAGAGAAAGGGAGAGAGAGAAAGAGAGAGAAAGAGAGAGAAACAGAGAGAGAAAGAGAGAGAGAAAGATAGAGAGAAACAGAGAGAGAGAAACAGAGAGAGAGAGAAAGAGAGAGAGAGAAAGAGAGAGAAAGAGAAAGAGAGATAGAGAAAGAGAAGGAGAGAAACAGAGATAGAAAGAGATACAGAGAAAGAAAGAGAGAGAAAGAGAGAAAGAGAGAGAGAGAAACAGAGAGAGAAAGAGATACAGAGAAAGAAAGAGAGAGAAAGAGAGAAAAAGAGAGAAAGAGAGAGAGAAAGAGAGAGAAAGAGAGAGAGAGAAAGAGAGAGAGAGAGAAAGAGAGAGAGAAAGAGAGAGAGAAAGAGAGAGATAGAAAGAAAGAGAGAAAGAGAGAGAGAAACAGCGAGAGAAAGAGAGAGAGAAAAAGAGAGAAACAGAGAGAGAGAAAGAGATAGAGAAACAGAGAGAGAAAGAGAGAGAGAAAAAGAGAGAGAGAAAGAGAGAGAGAAAGAGAGAGAGAGAAAGAGAGAGAGAAAGAGAGAGAGAAAGAGAGAGAAAAAGAGAGAGGGAAAGAGAGAGAGAAAGAGAGAGAGAGAAAGAGAGAGAGAGAAAGAGAGAGAGAGAAAGAGAGAGAGAAAGAGAGAGAGAGAAAGAGAGAGAGAAAAAGAGAGAGAAAAAAAGAGAGAGAGAGGGAGAGAAAGAGAGAGAGAAAGAGAGAGAGAGGGAGAGAAAGAGAGAGAGAGAGGGAGAGAAAGAGAGAACCATAACATAAGAAAAAAACAATAGTGTCCAGGAGACAGTTTTCCTCACAAGCTGGAGGTAGAGAGTATTGAATCTCTGGCAGCGTGGGATGACGTAATTCTGGACCCAGATGTCGACGGTCCGGTCCTCAAGCACGCAGTGCTCAAGACACAGAGTTGTTCGTGGAGAGGTCAGCAGGCGACGAGAAGAGGGTCAGGCAAAGATGGTCATTTCTATTTAGGGATAAAGATTCCGGAAATAACGAAAGTTTTATTGCACCACTATTTCACGAAGACGCTAAGAAATGTCCATTGTTGAAAACGTGTCGCAAGTTTGTGTGATAAAATCTTTGGTTCATTTTTAATATCCAATATGACCCCCAAATAGAAATAACAATGGCAGAACGACATCACTATAGACATAACAATGGCAGGGTGACGTCACTATATACATAACAATCGCAGAATGACGTCACTATATACATAACAATCGCAGAATGACGTCACTATAGAGATAACAATGTCAGGAGTACCTTACGATATACATAAGAATGGCAGCGTGACGTCATTATATACATAACAATAGCAGAATGACGTCACTATAGACATAACAATGGCAGGGTGACGTCACTATATACATAACAATGGCAGGGTGACGTCACTATATACATAACAATCGCAGAATGACGTCACTATAGACATAACAATGGCAGAATGACGTCACTATAGACATAACAATGACAGGAGTACCTTACTATATACATAAAAATGGCAGGGTGACGTCACTTCAGACACACCAAAGGCAGTGTGATGTCACTATAGACGTAACGATGCCAGTAGGACGTCAATATAGACAAAACAATGTCAGGGTAACATCACTATAGACTAACAATGATAGGATGACATAATAATGGCAAGGGGACGTCACTATAGACGGAACACCGGCAGATGAAAATACAATTTCGTTGTTTGCGCGTGAAGCAATTACTATTATCTGTTAAACACATATTCTTATGACCTGAGATCTAATCTCTTAAGGCCTTGGCTAATATATGGGCAACCTGCTCCATCTGCTGTGCAGTGCCATACAACATTGTCTTCACCTGGGACTTTTTTGCCTCCCTTACTTCCCCGGCTATATCTAGCGCGGGACATGACGTCAGCAGGTGTGTGACTGTCTCAGAGGCTTGGCTGCAATGACGGCAGTTCGAGTCCCTGTTGTGGTCTAGCCTGTTAAAGTAAGAGTTGGTTGGGCTATGCTCAGTGCGCATTTGGGTCAAAATTGGGTCACTAACTCTGGTCCCTTCGTTTTAGACCCTACCACTGGTCTGATCTGCTCAGAATGGGGATGTTAGCATATACCCCCTAGCCATCGTATTATCTTCCCACTCCTGGTACCACTTTTCCCTGAACTGGTTCATTAGCCAGGTCTTTGCCCCGAGATAAGTAACTGGGACTTCTGGTTGGGGTTGGGCTGCTCCAGCTTTTGTCAGGGAGTCTGCTTTTTCGTTGCCTTCGACATTCACGTGGTTTGGGATCCACTGCACTGTTACCTTACCACCAAGTCTTTCGAGCTTACCCACGTCTTCCAAGATGACATCGACTAAGTGGGTGCTACGTTTTTCGGACAGCAAGACCTCGAGCGCTGATCTGGAGTCACAGAACAAGACCGTGTCAAAACCTACTAATTCCGACCCTTGCAGTGTTTGGTGCACACTTTCCAGGGTCCTGTGTATAATTCATAATTATTATCTGCTAAGTTGCTCGAAAAAATGTGCATTTTCTTTAATAGAATCCGAAAAAGTTTTACACTCAATCATACGACTTACCTCCTAAACGCACCTGATTGTATGACCACTCTCAACACTCTCAATGCAGCTTTATGTTATTAATGTAAGGACTAAAGATAAAATGTTTATTCAAACCTGGTAAAGATCGTGCGACAACTATAAAATTGGAGTCCATGTATATAGAGAAAAAAGTGTAAGGGGGAGGTGGGGAAGTAGTGCGGCAGGGGTTAACACTTTAAAAAAACCCAAAGAGTTCTTTAAGATGAGCTAACGAGAGTCCCCATAAAAATACTAATACTGTGTTAGTAATAACCCATTAAGTCAAGTAACTTTCGTACACAGACAACCTCAAGTTGGTGTGCTAGTTCACCAATTACCCACCACGCGACTATGTCCGTGCTTGTTTTTTTTTATTTTTTATATTTACAATCATCATTTAGAGTTGTTACTTTTTGTAACAGGGTGCAACTAAGAGCTCCTCCCTGTACCCCAGGCTCCACAGTGGCGTACTAATCCTAATATTCGAATACTCTGTTTCGGTACACACAATGGAGATTTTTTTTTTAACGATACAGAACTTGATCCTCCTGATTGAATGCTATCGAAGTTAGATAATTATTTACCATCTCAATTACTAATGAATACATGTTTATTAGGTCTGCCGGAAATTGACGTCAACAAAATAGTAAACAAAACGAAACGTTCGCTGTTTTGTTACGTCCTGTCAGGCTAACCCCTACCTTGTTTACGCCTTTTCCATTTACGGAAATTGACGATTATTTAATCGATTAATCATTAAAAATTAATGGATTAAAATTAATTTGATCACTTTGAAATTCGAATAAAATTTTAAGTAATTATTTTCTAATATAATTTATTAAAAAATTTTTTTTACTGACATTCTTTTCCCTCGTATTATTATTATTTATTTAGACGTGCATACGTAAACAAAAAGAGTTTTCTTCATTATTTCTTGCGTCGCAGAACGAATTGCTGTGTTACGTCTAAAACCCTTAGGGAGCCATGGAATTATCGCAGCCGCGGAATAATGAATCATGACTTAACGGGTTCTATATATTTGTTATTAAAAATAAAATTAATCGAAATTAATTCATTATTGGATGAAATACCCATCCCGATTAATCGAACAGTCTATTAAAAAACATCAGTACCAGTAGCAATATTTAGGAATCCAATAAAAGACTTTTCGAAAGGCTTCACAACTTTCATAGATCGCTTCAACATTTGCATGTGTCGACTCTGAAAGTTGATCTCGATGATCTTAGCTACTAACATTGAGGCATGTGTCGACTCTGAAAGTTGATCTCGATGATCTTCGCTACTAACATTGAGGCATGTGGCGACTCTGAAAGTTGATCTTGATGATCTTCGCTACTAACATTGAGGCATGTGGCGACTCTGAAAGTTGATCTTGATGATCTTCGCTACTAACATTGAGGCATGTGTCGACTCTGAAAGTTGATCTCGATGTTCGTCGCGGGTAAAAAATGTAAAATCAGGAGACTTAGATGGATATTGAGTTGTGTACTAATGTATACGCCTGGGGCTCAAATGCTTGGGAGTCCCTGAGACTTAGTTTAACCAGGACACTCAGCCCGGGCGACCGATGGTTTTGTTCTTTAATAACTGTGCCAATACCAGATAAATGCCAATCTTGAGATATTGAAGAGTCTTCATAGCTGATAAATAAAGACAGAATAATAAATCATGCGGCCCGGTCATAGTTAACAGGCGAGTGAGATGGGGTGCCGTTGTAAGGAGCGGCGTTTGGTGAGCAGAAGTGAAACGGGATAGGTCGTTTTAGAGTGGAGCGCGAGTGGTGACAGTGGGACAGGGTTTATAAAAGTGGGGCGTGGGGGTGAGATTGGAGATAGCACAAAATGAGGTAAAACATGTAAATCACAAGTGTCAACCAGTAGAATGTTTTCAGTAAAATTGACCGATTTTCTTCATATTTCGAGGTCACCGTTCTGGCATTCCTCCATGAATTTCTCCAAAGTGCAAAGCTACTTGTGATGTTCACGTTATTCTAAACCAGGGGTCTCTAAACTATGGCTCGCGGGCCAGATGCGACCCACGAGGCCCTCTCATCCGGCCCCTAGAGTCCTTTTAATTTAAAAACCCTACTTTTACAAGTATTTAACCACATGACTGTTTGTAGTTGGCCCCCGAACTGCTGTTGGACATTTAATGCGGCCTTCCAGCAGAGAGTTTGGAGACCCCTGTTCTAAACAAATGTATTTAAGGGATAACTCGTAATTTGCCACTCCAAGCGTGAGCCCCGGATTTAGACTTGATAAGGCCCTTAGCTATGTGAGATATAGGGTCCTTTATACGTCCACCTATTTTTTATGTCATTGCCAAATATAACAATAGCTCACTCGGATAATACATGTATTTCAAGTTTTAAAATTATTTTTAAAAAATTTGTTGGGTTGGGGGTGCTCCAAGAAAGTGTGGATTCTAAGCTTTAGCTTGTGCAGCTTATACGTAAATCTGATACTACTAAACGTTACCAGGACGCGGCAAAAGTTCCTAAGACAACGTGTATAAAATTCCTGGTTTGCAAACGGTGTCAAGGTCGTGAGTATGTCAGTCAGCGGGATGTGAAAGCGAAATGACCGAGGATGATGCTATCACAAGCAGGGCTGATGCAGGGAATTGATTCTCAAATAAGACGTCAACACAAACGGCCGGCATTTCTACTTATTTATTTTTATTTTTTTATATGTACAAGAGGTCAATAACCTCGCGAAATAACTCACGTAATGTATAAGCCCACACCCTTTTTTCTCTTCCAAAGTTGTAAACAAGAGATAGATCGACAATGAGGAAGCAAAATGTATTGGCAAGGGATGAAGAGCACTTATATTCTCATGGAACAAAATTTGATGTTAACATAGGTTTGGGGATACGATATCAACGAATTTTTGGGTGAGGGTAAAGAATTTTGATTAATTTGATGGTGGTCTTGAACTTTGATTTCTTGTGAGGTTGGTTTGAATTACTGATATATTGTACGGTTGGTCAGAAACATGGGTTATCTGGGATGGTTGGTCAGAAAATGGGTTATCTTGTTGATTGTTCAGAAACATAGATAATCTTAGGTGGTTGGTCAGAAACATGGATTATCTTGGATGGTTGGTCAGACACATGGATATCTTGGATGGTTGGTCAGACACATGGATATCTTGGATGGTTGGTCAGAAACATGGATTGTATAGAATGGTTGTTCAGAAACATCGATTATCTGGGATGGTTAGTTAGGAAAAGAGGCGTATTAAGACTACACGGGACCACTGGATTTAATTCAAACGGGCCCTATACAGCAAATGTCCCATTAAATAAAGTGATTTCAAGCGTTGTGGTGTATGCCGGTATACTAAAATTTGGTGTAAAAAGACAAATAAAAAATGTATATCACCATTGGGAATCGATCCCGACATCGCTTGCACCACAAGCCTACACACTGCCATAGGGCCAGCAATCCTTGGCAATATTTTAAATTTAGAAAATTTAATCAATATATTTAAATATTTTCTCTTATTAGCCTATCAAATCAGGTTTTTCGATTATTAAGACTATCGGATATGAGAAGTGATCAGATTGATAGATACGATTTTTATTACTTTATTATATTTGAAAGGATTCATGCAAATATTTGTCCACCTTTATTATCAAATATACTAAGTAGGGGGCCCCTAAATCATCCGGGGCCCCTGGCTTTATCTCATTCAGCCCCCCTCTTAACCCGCTATAGGTTAGGAACAGTGGATATCTTGGATGGTTTGTCACAAACATGGATTATCTTGGATGGTTGGTCACAAATATGGATTATCTTGGATGGTTGGTCACAAACATGGATTACCTTGGATGGTTGGTCACAAATATGGATTACCTTGGATGGTTGGTCAAAGACATGGATTACCTTGGATGTTTGGTCAAAAACTTGGATTACCTTGGATGTTTGGTCAAAAACTTGGATTACCTTGAATGGTTGGTCACAAATATGGATTACCTTGGATGGTTGGTCACAAATATGGATTACCTTGGATGGTTGGTCACAAATATGGATTACCTTGGATGGTTGGTCACAAATATGGATTACCTTGAATGGTTTGTCACAAATATGGATTACCTTGGATGTTTGGTCACAAATATGGATTACCTTGAATGGTTGGTCACAAATATGGATTACCTTGGATGTTTGGTCAAAGACATGGATTACCTTGGATGTTTGGTCAAAAACTTGGATTACCTTGAATGGTTGGTCACAAATATGGATTACCTTGGATGTTTGGTCAAAAACATGAATATTTTGGGTGGTTGGTCAGAAACATGAATATTTTGGGTGGTTGGTCAGAAACATTGATATTTTGGGTGGTTGGTCAAAACATGGATGTTTCTCTAAGTCCATTAATCGTTTACAGCCCTAATAAATATAATTTTCATTTAATCGTTAATTTTTGAAAAATTAACGATTAATTAAAATTTATGATGTTATAAGTAACACTTATTAAACTTTCTTGTTGAAAATCTACATAACATTGGAATGTCTCCTTTATATGGCATCTTTCAACCAACCACGCAAAAAGACAAGTGTGTTGACATTATCTGGTTCAAGTGATGAGCGGGTCTAATTGTCAATATGATATCTTAATACGCCTTTCATTTGGTTTGTTAAGTAGTCGAAGTGTTAGAACCATAGTAGGTAAACTTTTTCAACATTTGAAACATTCGCGGCAGTCAATATTTTAAAACCAAAATGTTCGTGTAATCGTCAGGAAATTTATTATTTATCAGCCGCAAATTTTTATTATTATAATTTTAAATGTTTAATTTCAAATAATTTGTAAGTGATGGGTCAATTAATCGTTAAAAATAATTTAATCATAAAAATTTTTAACTAGGTCGGATCTAGTTTAGAGAAAATTTATATTAATTCGAGCGTGACTTAGACTCACTTTGTTTTTTTTTACAATGATACAACTTTAACGCCCTTGGTAGACTTTTGTTTACAAACATGCTTTTAATATTTAAAAAATTATTTGACGATTGATTTTAATTGAAAATGAAAATTTATTTTAAAAAGTATTTTCATATTTTTTAATCATTCAAAAATATTGATGATTTTTTTTTTTTTTTTCCCCCACGGATTAGATTTTTCCATCTTCCTCTTTGGGGCGCTGCCGATTAACTTTCTGTGGAAGATCTTAGTTTCCCCATCGGATCTCACATCAATGTTCAGACAAATTATTGCTGCAACCACACACCTGTCCAATAACTCTTACTGGAAACGTTTCGTATTTTCATGAAAGATCATGTTTTTTAAATAGTTAAAATAATTTCAGTTACCTGAAATTAATAAAGCCACACATTTTAAAAGTGTACTAGTCCTAAGAAGTGGGTTAACGAAACAAATTGTTACACAAGTTTTCTTTCACGCGTCCCCGTGGATCCGTTCAGCAATCATGACGTGATTAAAACTGATTGAGACTTTAAATTCACTGACATTGAATGCCCCGTACTTTTACTAGAGATCAGCGGTTCTAATAACGTAGGGATCACGTTTACTCTAGGTATGTCCGGAGCATAGGGTTGAAAGGGATACAGTTTATATTGACATATGAAACTGGTTTGAGAATCTTTGAAATGTTGAAGTGGCTCGACGAAGTCCTGATATTAATGGAATTAATAATTAAGAGTTCAAGACATTAAGATAATGAAACATTAGCCATACATTCATTAGTCATGGATCGAGTACAAAAGGGCAAGGATATGTTTCATTTATCCTAAACCCCTCAACTACATGAAACAAGGGCAATGCTAGGGACCTTGGGGAAGGAGAAAAAAGGTTTTACTTAATTTCCCTGCAAGAGCAATTATCTTTGCACATGCAGCTTTATTTGTTTTAATTAAGGCGAGATAGTTTTCAATGGACCCCGAAATGGAATTAAAGTAATCGTGTGCTCTTTTCATCACCAGATTAGTATTTCAAAAGTAATTTAATGAGTCCTTAAATTTCATTTGTAGCAAAGACATCTAGTTCTTTTAACGTTAATGCTTATTGTAAGGGATGACTATTAAAATAAATGAACCGTATTACTTCTTTGGTACTGCTTAATTGATTGAACCCGATTGTTGGTATTCGGTCCTGCTGAATTGATTGCACCCGATTGATGGTATTTTGCCATGCTGATTTGATTGCATCTGAATGTTGGCCTCTGGCTCTGCTGAACGGACAAAGGCAGATACTAAATTAAAGACGATTTTAAATTAATGCGCTAACCACAACCCCCCCCCCCCCAATTATTGCCACCCAAATACCACCTCCCTAATACCATCTCCCAACTATCGCCTTTCAAATATCGCCCTCCGATTACCGTCTCCTTAAAATCACCTTCTAACCGCCCTTTAGTCATCTCTCTACCACTCAGTCCTCTCACCCCACACCACCTACCACTGTACCACCCACCTCCGTCATATCTGGGATCGTATTAAAGTGAACCGTAATATTTGACTAAAGAAGACTCTCAAGAGAATCTATTTTTTCCTGCAACGATTGACAGCCAGCTAAATTTCTCTGCCCGCCAACGTCCCAGCTCTCTCAGTCTTCATAAACTAGGCTAAACGAGACTTCAGGCTAGTAATTGGTCAATTCATCTTAGCGGAAGTTACATCAGACCAGTCTTGTACCAGTCCTAGCAGTCACGGCATTCACCTGCGAGGCTGGTAAGATCGCTCAAGTACTCGAGGAAACACTGTCAATTAAATTATTCCTGTGACGTAGTTTGTCTACTAAAGTGCGCTCCCCGGCTATGAACCTGCTCAAGTTTAAAAAACGAGTCACACAGATAAACATTAATTTCTTGTTAAATAATTGACGAATGGCCTTGCCACGAAGGCTTCAAGCTTTTCTATATTTGTTATTTTTTATGAATGCAATAGTTTCATGTAAAAGAATTTGATTATATTTTGGTTTGGTCCAACATTTTAAACGCTACATCGTCTACAACTATCAAACTTTAAAGGACATCTTTGTACTTAAATTTAAAAAATAAATAATTCTTTTCTACGATTGCGGAAACCCGTCATCAAAAAATAATAACCGATAAAAATAATTACAGTGATACCTCGAGGAGATACGAATGCTTCAAAATACGAAATGTCGCTCAAATAATTTTTTGTTCCAAGATACGAAAAAATTCCACGGTACGAAAAGCGCAATTCATTCAACGCAAGAGCTTCAGCTCTCCAGACATTTGCCTGAATCCTTCAGAAACAAATTCTATCTATAACAAGCCTGTTAAGATAACATTTGCCTGAGTGCTTCAGAAACATTGTAAAATTCTATCTATAACAAACCTGTTAGGATAACATTTGCCTGAGTGCTTCAGAAACATTGTAAAATTCTATCTATAACAAACCTGTTAGGATAACATTTGCCTGAGTCCTTCAGAAACATTGTAAAATTCTGTCTATAACAAGCCTCTTAGGATAACATTTGCTTTTGGAGACCATTAGTAGGTGAATTTTAAAAATATTTCTTTTTTTATTTTAAAAAAATATATTTGAAGAAGTGAGGCAAAAAAATGGAAGATGAAACAAACTTAGAAAGCACAAAGAAAAAAGTTTTTTTTTTTTAAATCCAAGAAAAAAACAACTCAATGAAATAAGTTCGAGGATAATGTTACGTTTATTTAGGGTAGATTTATGCTAAATGTTAGTGTTTATTTAGAACTATTTCATGCAAAGTTACCGCCTTCTACGACACTTCGCCACATCGCCTCACTTGAAAGGTACATTTGTATAAATAAGACTTTCAAATTATTTTTTTAATTGTTTTATTATTATTTATTTGATTTGTAATGTGTATTTTTTTAAGGATTGAGAAATGATACTTTGTTTTGACATTTTCAATTGTTAGTATAATTTTTGTGTGGCTTGGAACGGATTAAGTGTTTTACATTTAAAACCTAGCTCCAGATACGAAAAGTGATCAAGGCGGAAAGTGAGGGATTTTTTTTACAAGTGATCGAGACAGCAGGTCATTGTACAAGTAAACTCCTGTATTTACTCTCCAAATTAAAAAAAAAAGATATCTGTATTATAACTGGAATTTATTTACTATAGCGAGACAGTGTTCTGGCTAAGTGAATTTCTCGAAAACAAATCATTTATCTTTTTTTGTTTGTTGTTCTTTAGCTATGGAAGTTCAAAGTTAAATACTAAAGATTAGAGTCGTCACCCTTTTATCATTTTTTTTCTTCATTTTTTAAAATTATCACTGTAACAAAAGGGGAATAATTGATCTTTTGTCTTTGTGGCGAGGCTCAAGTCTTACAGATAATGTAAAACGTCTGTAGCATAAGCTCCCTTGAAATCCAATGGCTTTGAAGATGTGGGCCAGAGATGACGTCTTCGGAGATTAGACAACGGCAGGGTTCGAATAACAATTGGGTCACATCCTCGACTTCTCATTGGCTACTCCGTCCAACAAGAGAATTTTTGGTTGGAGGCTGTAGGAGATCAAAGGACGAGTTATTTTTTTTTAGTGTTGGTTAAATTAACTTCTGGTTTTGCATTTGTGTGGGTGTTAAACTTACCTCTGGTTTTTGTATTTGTGTTGTTAAACTAATTTTTGTTTTTTTTATTTGTGTGTGTTGAATCAACTTCTGGTTTTTTGTATTTGTGTTGTTAAACTAACTTTTGTGTGTGTGTGTGTGTGTGTGTGTGTGTGTGTGTGTGTGTGTGTGTGTGTGTGTGTGTGTGTGTGTTAAACTAACTTTTTGTTTTGTATTTGTGTGTGTTGAATCAACTTCTGGTTTATGTATTTTTATTGTTACATTAACTGTTGATTTTGTATTTGTGTGTGTTAAACTACCTTCAGGTTTTTGTATTTGTCTGCTTTAAACTAATTTTTTTCGTTTGTATTTGTGTGGGTTAAACTAACTTTTAGTTTTGTATTTGTGTGGGTTAAACTAACTTTTGGTTTTGTATTTCTGTGTGTTTAACTAACTTCCGGTTTAGCATTTGTGCGTGTTAAACTAATTTTTGGTTTTGTATTTGTGTGTTTAACCTACTTCTTATTTCGTATTGGTGTGTTTGTTAAACTACCTTTTGGCTTTGTATTTGTGTGTGTAAAACAAGCTCAAGGGTTGTGTGTGTCAAAGATATGTATGATATGTTCCTTTCTTTAGACTTTAGAGTGATATATCTACATTTTAGATGGTGTAATATAATTTGTAATACTTATTATTGTAAACATTTCGAAATACATTACTGTCACTTGTATTTATATTGTCAATTTAAAGATCTTCTATACCAAAGCTTTATATTCTGCCCTGTTTCAACTATAAATTTTAAAAGTGACCGTTTCGATAACTGCTCTACATAATGGCTGAACCGGTCAAGGACGACAAAACTCACATGATGGGCCCATAGATCAGCCCGTATCATAAACTGACAGACCGGCCCTTATCATAAACAGACGGACCGGCCCTTTCAAGTCCCCGGTAATCCAATTATTATTTGCGCCATGGAAATATTACGAGAGTGCTGCGTATTGGTGTGGGAATGGCTGGACGAGGTCAAAGGTTAACTGTTTTATGAAACGTTTGTAATGCAGTTGAGAGGTTCACTTAAAAAAAACAATGTGACGCTAATTGTAGAAAAGTCATCCGATGTGAAGGACAAATAAACAATTTCTTATATAGGAGAGAATTTAAGAAAAATTAATATGAATTGACAAATAAAGATGCACAAAGCCCTTGAAAATGAATAATAATAAATAACAAGATTGGTTGCATCAATTAATTATTATTAATTAATTATTCAGCTTCATAGGAATATCATAGGGGCCGTCCATAAATGACGTAACACGATTTTGGCATATTTTCCACCCCTTCCCCTCCTACCCTTGTCACACAAACTTAGACCCCCCACGCCAATCCTCACAAAACTTTGAGCCCCCACCACCCCCTTTAAATAATTTTTTCTATTTGAAAATAAACACCCCCGCCCAAATTCCCTTTTTTCGATTTGAAAATTATTATTTTTCAAATCATTTAAGTAAATATTTATATAGCCTTCTGTTGTTGATATTCACGTGTTTGCTGGAGTTCAGTCTCGCCATGGGTGACCACACCCCCACACCCACCCGTCCCCTGTAAATATTTGTCGCGCGGTGCATTTTATATTGTATAGAATCAATACTTTTAGCTCTTTATCATATAAAAGGGATTTATAGTCAAGTTTATGTTAAAATTACTTTTGCCCCCCCCCACCCCCATTAGCCAAGTGCCACTCGGGGGATTTCCCCCTTCCCTCGCGCTACGCCACTATTGTTACCGCTATTGGACGGTATAACTGAGGATGGGTAAATTATCTCATTTGTGTTAAAAAGGGAACAACACTTGGGGGTAATGCAGAATCATTTTGGGCATGTAAAATGTGCTAGAATCAGCTCCTTTTAGCTAAATGTAATTTTAACATAAACTTTTATATATTTGTTTTAGGTATCCAGTTGAATCTGTCGTCTTTTGAGAACGGTTAACCGGCCTTCAAGAGAACCAATGGGAGCGGCGGTTACATCACAGGTACTTTGATGTCGACATCAAACGACGCCAAGTAACAATGTCATAGGTTCTCAAACTTAGGATTATAATTAGATTTAATTTTCATTTCCTGATAACCGTCGTCTGATGGCCCACGGACCAGCAGTTGAAAAGCATTAATGTAAAAAAAAAATAATTAAACGATCAAATATATAAGTGTAAGTTTTATTTTAAATTACCTGTTTTGATGGGACGTCAATTCTTTAACCCACTCCCTCCCCCTCCCTCGTCACACAATGTCAGAAATGTGTGGCCCCCTACCCCCTTTGTGCGCGACATCTATTATGGACGGCCCCTTACTCTCTAAATAATAGAATAATAATAATAATAATAATAATAATAATAATATTAATAATAATAATAATAATAATAATAAAAGTAAATAGTTCAACAAGGCTTAGCTCCACAATACCAAATTGTTTTGTTCTTTTTTGGTAAAAAAAAGAAACACTTTATCTAAAATGTTCTCAAATCTGCGAATAATTAAGTTATTATCTCAATTTACATTATAAAAATTTTTCAATAACAGAGAACTGCCAATATGATGACGCCTTGTTATTTTGTGTGTCTCAAATATTTTGAGTTTATGAATCCCTTCTTAAAAATAATTACATAAACCACTTACATGATTTATATTTGTAGTGGCTTCGTTTTATATAATGCACTGTTTATTAGCTTTATGAGGTGGCGATATCTTCCTTAGACACTGTTTATATGTTATTTGAAGTGTCTCCATCCGTCCCCAGACACTACTTACATCTTATTTGAATTGCCTTCATCTGCCTTCAGACATTGTTTCCATCTTATTTGAAGTAGCTTTATCTGCCCTCACACACTATATACATCTTATTTGAAGTGGCTTCATCTGCCCTCAGAAACTACTTACATCCTATTCGATGTAGCTCATCTGCCCTCAGACACTACTTACATCTTATTTGAAGTAGTTTCATCTGCCCTCAGACACTATCTACATCTTATTTGAAGTAGTTTCATCTGCCCTCAGACACTATTTACATCTTATTTGAAGTACCTTCATCTGCTCTTACAACATATTTAGATCCTGGTTGACTAGGTCCCACATCGTACGCCTTCGCTCTCTGGCTGTCGAGAGTTCGTCTGAGTATGCTAATAGGTTATTAAATTAAAATCCTGCTGTTCACCGTATCATCTGTGCGGCTTATTTGCATGGTACAGACCACAGGCCGCTATAAACCACGTGACTCTATGATAGACATGCGTGGTTACATTTGAATAAATTATGTCGAATGATTGACTTCAGCTATAGTGAAAGTCCCGAAATTCTCCCTAGAATAGAAAACGCGAACACGCCACCCCGAGAGGGTTTGATAATAAAATGAAATGTTTCCCGGTGACTGCGAATATGTGCACAGTTTTGATGGTTTTCTTTTTTCAATTTCAATTGTTGGACTGAGATGACTAAAAAGGAATTTTTAAAAAAAAAATGTGTTTGCGCGTGATAGGGAGGGGTAATTGTGTTTGTGTGTAATAGGGAGGGGTAATTGTGTTTGTGTGTGATAGGGACGGGTAATTGTGTTTGTATGTGATAGGGACGGGTAATTGTGTTTGTATGTGATAGGGAGCGGTAATTGTGTTTGTGTGTGATAGGGAGGGGTAATTGTGTATGTGTGTGATAGGGAGGGGTAATTGTGTTTGTGTGTGATAGGGAGGGGTAATTGTTTTTGTGTGTGATAGGGGGGTAATTGTGTTTGTGTGTGATAGGGAGGGGTAATTGTGTTTGTGTGTGATAGGGAGGGGTAATTGTGTTTGTGTGTGATAGGGAAATAAGTTCGAGGATAATGTTACGTTTATTTAGGGTA
>MUZC01000740.1:130520-145551 GCA_002072015.1 Radix auricularia | reverse complement strand
CCAAGGAACGCTGCCGCCAGGCCCCTTTTAAGACTAAATATCCAAGCAAAGGGTAAGACGCCGGGCATGTTGTATATTCTCTTTAACTTTCTTTTTGAGTTCTTCACACGCCGATTTTAAAGCCGTTTGTATAGCTGTACGGCCTGGTACTTGAAACTTGGGATCCATTGCCTGGCAGAACTCTCTGAATGCCTCATGCTCAACCTGTACATGTAAATTGCATTCTTTCATTATTGTAATTATTTTACAATTTACATTTTATAATTGCATACTAATTATCATGTAGCAATGTACAGCCATTTTTATTTATTCTTATATTGATTCAATGAAATGAATAACATTTAACAGTTTTGCTATTTTAGCTGCCATGTGTACAAATTTTAACTGTTTTAAGTACTCTAACAATTATTTTTCTCAAGCCCTGTCCTGTCCCATAACAAAATTAGTGATACTGCTGCCCATATTAATACACATAAAATTATAATGAAAAAGTTTTGTTTTACAATTTAATGTTCGTAAGGTTATGATACTACATGTATGATATGTCACATGTGTCTTTTTTATATTTTTTTATAGGTTCTAAGAAGTAGTAACTACTAAGAAATAAATAATACATTATTACTTACCAACGACGTGGAAACAACAGTTTTCGCTATGAATCGTGTTAGAGCTTGCATTCTAGAAATATTTTCAGCAGACTTGTGCAGAATATTTATGTTTATTAAGTTTATTACCAAACATGTCGGTAATTTTCCTTGAGGCAGAAGAGTTGGAAGCTGGCAACTTGGTTGATTTACTGGGTGCTGCCACTATTTTAGTCTTCTCTTTCTCTTCCATGGCATCATTTTCTAAAAGTGGCAAGCTTTTAAATGCCGTTTTAGATTTGTGGGATTCCTTCCCACGAGCAGTATGTCGCATCTCTTACTGTCGTTAGTCACCAAACATTCACTTTTGTTTAAATCTATACGGTACGTGAAATAATCCCAAACATCACTTGATTTTAGGCGTCCACTAACTCCACCAACACCAGTTCCTGCTGTTGTCATTGTCAACTTTCAACGTTAATTAATTGTATTATTTTGATGCCTAGTTGATGCGCATGCGCGATCATCAAAGAAATTAGGTCATAATAATTTCTTAGAATAGACCGCAGTACCGGAAAAGAACGATAAATGGGGATTTTAGTTTTTATTTCGTTGGGGAGTTTTAGTTTCAGTTTTTATTCCGTCTTTTGTCTACCAGATTTAGTTTTCGTCTAGTTTTAGTCTTGCTGCTAATTTTAGTTTTAGTTTTAGTTCTCGTTGACGAAAAGGTCAACATTTTCGTTGACGAAGGTTTTAGTTTCAGTTTTCGTCGACGAAAACAACACTACTATGAATTATACGAACAGTGACTAGGTTTGGTCAACGGGTACCCGGGGATACGGGTACACATGCCGTGCAATTACCGGGGTACTAAAATTGCGCCCGGGTACCAGTGAAATGTGGCTGCAGTGTCTTATGCGGCTCGTCTGCGTTTTTGGCTCGTTAACCATTTTTTTTTTCAAATTAAAACTTTTCGTTTCAAAAAATTATGTGAATACAAAACTCTTATAAAGAAGTATCTGTCAACATGAAATTAAATACGTACCTGACAAACATAATCTATTTTTATACACTTTTTTCTCTGAAAATTAAAATTAAAAATATAAACACATAAAGATTGTGTTTCTTTGAATGAATTAATGACAGTAAGCTAACTTGCCTTTAAATGCACAAACTACAATGAGTTAACAGTTGAGACGACCCAATGCTATATATCTAACCCCACTGATTCTTCCCTCTATTACAAAATATACCTTTTAATAAATAATAAATTTCTTGACAATGACATGAACATTTTGGTTTTAAACAGTTGACCGACGGGAATGTTCAAAATGTTGATAAATTTTGCCTACCATGGTTCCAACACTTCGCCTATTTATAAAAATAAATGAACAGCGTATTAAGCTAATGGCAGTAATGGAGTCTGACCCGGAGACAGAAAAGGGCGATAGCTCTTCTGACGAATTACTTCGTTACAAAAAGGAGATGAAAATTCCCGAATCCATTAACCCTCTACAATGATGGAAACTTAATGTACACCGAAATCCGATAGTGCCATTCCTTGCCAAGACCTTTTTTTGTATACCAGTTATCTCAGTTCCATGTGAATGATTGTTAAGATCGGCTGGTTCTATTGCTAATTAGACCCGCTCATCACTTGAACCAAATAATATCAACACACTTGTATTTTTACTGGTTGAAAGATGACATACAAAGGAGACATTCCAGTTTTATTTTAAATTTTCAACAAGAACGTGTATGAAATGTTACTTATGAAATCACACATTTGAATATATATATTTCACTGGTATAAAAATGTTCACTGTAACAAAAGGTGTCGGCATGCTGAATCACTGACCTAGCGGCCGATGAAACCATTACAAACCCACTCCCCTCCATTCACTTCTGCTTCTTTTGTTTCTTAACACGTGTAGAGACATTTTCAAACAAGTAATAAAAACTCGAATGAGTATTTAAACGCAATTTCCAACAAAGAATTTTCGAGTTTTTTATTCAAGGGAAATCATTCTATATTACATTAAAAGTCATTTCAAATCACTAATTCTGAAAGTCCACAAAATATGACATCATATCCCTTCACGCTTCATCACAATGTCATCAAGAATGAGTCAATATAAAGCACACCGTGCACCAATCTAACATTAGCATTCACAAAGCGGGAAAACCCCATTAACTATCATTCTAGATTACATTACAAGTCAATTAAAATAAATAATTACGAAAGTAAACAAAACAATTGCTATCTACAAATTGCTGCTAAAATTACGGGAGTCGAACTAAAAGAATTTTTTAAAAAAATTCCTTGTCCGACATTATTCTAAATATTATTAGCTATCGTTTTGCGTTTGTTTCAACCCAATAGCTGGTATGGTTGGCGATAATTGACAAAATACCTATATTTTTTCGGTTTTTTTTTTCTTTCTATTTTCCAGAAAATCCTGTAAACAGTTTCGGTATTTGTATGACCGTGCACATCCTTGGGACATCCTTAACATGTTTGCAAACGACCCGAACCTTATATCTGGTATGGTTCAGGAGCTTGTACAAGCTCGAACAGACAGCACAAACATTTTTCCCCCCAAGGGAAATTGCGTTAAAATACTGAGTTGAATAAGACGTACAACGTTGTCAGTATTTAAAGTTAATAAATTTTATTAGTTAATACCGCCACCTAGCGGACAGTAATATTCAAGCTGCTGGGCACGTATAACCTGACTGAACGTTATGTTATTGCTTCGATACTTTGTTTGAATGATCAGTTGACTGTAGTTTTAGTGTATGAGTATTATGAATGCATTTACAGCAGGAATAAAAGTTTGAAGCGCATTTTAAAGTTCACATAGTATGTTACTGGAAGCATACCGTTGGCTAACGTGTGAAATGAGGGGCAAGGATTCTGGTTTGGTTGCATTGTATTGCGGTCACGACGGTAGCCGTTTAAAATGTGGACGGTAACCCGGGAAGGTTTTTCCCCAATATTGTCAGCCCTAGTAGTGAACTGTATAAATATAAATCTATGTGATGTCAGACATGTATTTAAATAACATTACGTGATATCAGACTGTAATTCATGCTTGTAAATAAAGCTAAGTGATTTCATATCAAATCGTTATAATTTAGATTGAAGACAGCAGCTGATTGTAGAGAAACCGCCGATGCACCTAAGGCCGCGCGTAATGTATTACATAATATTTATTTATTTATGATATCAGAGAGCCATGGGGTCTCTTACTGACCCGCGAGTTAACGCCCCTGTTCACTTACTGTTGGCCCAGAGAGTCCGTAAATCTTCCGTGTGGTTGTACAAAGTTAAAAGTGGAATCATATCTGGGGAACTCGATTTTTGTCTCAGAGAACTGTTGGCTCAGTTTGAATCATGGAACATTTTGCTTTATTTGTCCCACAGAAACATTTTGCTTTATTTGTCTCACAGAGACATTTTGCTTTATTTGTCCCACAGAAACATTTTGCTTTATTTGTCCCACAGAAACAGTTTGCTCTATTCGTCTCAGAAACATTTTGCTCTATTCGTCTCACAGAGACATTTTGCTCTATTCGTCTCTCAGAAACATTTTGCTCTATTCGTCTCACAGAAACAGTTTGCTCTGTTTGTCCCTGGGAACTAGTTGTTCTCAGGGTATCTAAGTTCTTTCTAAGGAAACTGTGTTTCGATGTTTGTTTCTGTGAATTAGCAGTTCTGTTTGTCTCATTGAAAATGTGTGTTGTTACATTTTTCTCAGGGGGTCTAAGTTTTTTATACTCCTCAATAAAACTGTTTAGCTATGTTTGTCTCATGGGATCTGCATTACTTGGTGCATTAGCCTTACATTTTTAGGAATGGAAACTTGGGATCTGCATTGTTTGTTGTGTTAGCCTTACATTTTTAGGAATGGAAACTTGGGATCTGCGTTGTTTGGTGTGTTAGCCTTACATTTTTAGGAATGGAAACTTGGTATCTGCATTGTTTGGTGTGTTAGCCTTACATTTTTAGGAATGGAAACTTGGGATCTGTCAATTATTGTGATTACGAGCTGTGATCTGTTTGGATGTGTCTTTGAAAATAGCTTTACTTTGGCTTGTAGTTATGACTAAGTCCTTCGGTTAGGCTGTGTCTGTGCTTATAACATCTCTGGGTTTAAAAGTCTAACTATGTCATCAAGCGTGTCTGTGTTTGAGCGGGGCTATATATATATATTTGATCAACTGTTAGGCTGTGGCTACACTGGGGCCGGAATTCGTCACATTTGCTAAGTGAAAAACGGCGGTGCACGCCCGTCGGGATATAAATATTTTCGGCACTGTGTCCACCCTCAAAAACATTTTTTTCCAAAGCGCGCGGGCGTAAACTGCCGTGTCAAACTCCGGCTCCAATTTCATAGCTTATCCTGGGTAACTGATTTGAAGAGTATATGTAACATTAATTATGTTTGGCTTAGCTTAAGATTTCATTGTTCTTAACAAAAAAATGTTTTCCAACATTTATTCCTGTCGCTTCTACTTGACTTCAAATAATGTAATGGGAGAATAAAATATTTTTCATAATTTGAGAACTGTAATAGTGCAGTAACCAAGCAAGCAGCAGGGCTCACAGCGCTTTACATAAATAACTTTAAGAACCCGATTAAAACATTTTGAATATAAATCCTTTATATATGAGACATAACTAAAAGTATGTTCAATAAACTACGCACCGCGTGACGGACTAGCATAGGAATTTACATGCTACAAAGAGATACAAAAAGATAATCTAATAAACAATTTATTTAATTTCCGTACAATAGATCGATATGAAATTTTTAGAATGCATTGTTATGGGACAAAAGTCTATGTGAAAAAATTCAGCTCGATATAATCCCGGGAAGGGGGTCATTTTTTACTTTTGTCTATGGGTGGGACCGCGAGCGGGACCACGATAAGACGGTGAAGTTAATTTAAGGGATTTAAAAATAAAAACATTCATTTATAAATACATTCAATTTAAATATCAAGTAATATTTCAAGGCATTTCTACGGCCATTCAGCTTCCTTTGTTTCTTTCTTATTCTTTTTTTCTTTACAATATTTGTTAGAACCAATTGAGCTTGACTACAACAGGCTTGTTGTGTGTGTTATAGCTTGGCTTTGCTGTTTTGTTTTTATTCAATCTATCCATTATTCAAAAATTCTAAGAACAATTGGGGGCAATCAGTGCACTCGCCCACCATCACGATTTACAAATCCCCCGCAATTATCTTAATTAATATTGATGTTAGAATGTTTTAAAGCGTGTCATCAATATTGTCACAGTTCAACATCTCCATTACCCTCTAGCCTTGGGGAAAGTGATCCGCAAAACAGACCAAGTCGCAGTTTGATCCATCAACTCAACCGAGATTAGCTTACACAACTTGATTTAGAGCGATTGAGAGACAATTTTTATAATGTATCCCAGAATAAGATGATTTGATATATGCACACATCTGAGACGTTGTGTTCCAACCGATTGATATCCCAGAACAAAAGATAGATTTGATATCTGCAAACATTTGGGACATTCTTATCCAACTGATTGATGCTCCAGAACAAAAGATTTGATATATGCAAACATTTGGGACATTCTTATCCGACTGATTGATATTCCAGAACTAAAGATTTGATGTATGCAATCATTTGTGACATTCTCTCTCATCCAACTGATTGATATCCCAGAATAAAAGATTTGATGTATGCAATCATTTGGGACATTCTTCTCCAACTGATTGATATCCCAGAACTAAAGATTTGATGTATGCAATCATTTGTGACATTCTCTCTCATCCAACTGAATGCTATCCCAGAACAAAAGATTTGATATATGCAAACATGTGGGACTTTCTTATCCAACTGAATGCTATCCTAGAACAAAAGATTTGATGTATGCAAACATTTGGGACATTCTTATCCAACTGATTGATGCCCCAGAATAAGACGCTGATATGTTTGGTTTTCATGCACGTTAGCGTCGTAAATGACATAAACTTAATCACCTATCTGGCTAATAACGGGTTAATAGGGAAAATTATCGTGATTCTGGTCGGTCCTTTGAGTTTGTAGCAACATGTCGGGTGGTGTTATACTACAGTTGGAATTACCTCTATGGCATGCATCCGTCCTCAATGGATGATGGCGTTGACTTCTGATCCTCTTCCTTCTCCGTCTTTCTCCTGGCTCTTCTCTATTTACTCCTAGCTGTGAGAGTGCATTTAATAGCCAGAGGGTAGGCTCCTCAGCAGTGGCCTCCCGCGGTTAACGGTCGATGTGCGCCAGTAACATATCTTTCTTGCAGACGACCTTGTAGCGCAGGCAGGGCGATCTCTTTTCCTTTGACCAGCAGCCAGCTCAACGTAAAGCAGGGCTCTTCGAATGCGCTCCGATCCCATCCTGTGGACATGGCCTAACCATCGCAGGCGCCTCTTATTTATGATTGAGTGCATAATCAGCATATGGCTCCTCCTGAGCACCTCCACACTTGTGATTTTATCCTGGTGTGTAGGATCTACGCAAGCGTCCCATGTGGAGGCTGTTAATCTGCTTTATTTGCTTGGCGTAGGTCGTCAAGCACTCGCTGCCATAAAGGAGTGTGCTGGGCACTCAGGCCTGATACACAGTGATGTTCGTCCCATCAAGGCGCTGCGCATTATTCTTTTTTTTTTAGCTCTTTTTTTTTTAAAATCTTTGTTTTAGCCTTGCCATTACCGAGGCGTCCTTCGCGGTTCTAGTTTCTGTTTCCTTTTCCATTGAGATGCTTGTGATGTTACTGCCAAGGTAATTGGACTTATCTCTATACAGATAACATGTCATGAGCATCCAATCGTTTTCCATCTTTTGATTCTGAGGATTATAACATCACTAACAGAGATAGGTTTAAATATATTTCTGTTTACAAATATTACATTTATATGTATGTATGTATTTCCAGTTAATCTCATCCTGACAAAGTTTTTACCGCTATGAAGAGATTTATCCTCCTTTAAAAACGTACAGACGAAGATAGTTGTCAAAATAAATATACAGTATCTCTACAGTAACCCAGCATTGAATTGTATATAGTTTAGTTATTGGCACTGTTCACTTGAACTTTTGTACAAAATACCTTTTATATTCAATCATTATCTTCTATTTAAAACCAAAAAAAAAAATTAAGAAGTTTTCAAGTTGATAAGTTTTTCATTCCATAAACTCATTGAAATGTTTCATTTTTATTTATAACTTATATTAAACTTGACAGCGCTACCTGGCAACCCATAATATTTCATTGGAATATTGAAATTCGTTTAGTTTTTTTTTCTTACCGCAACCACCTTTTACATAAACGTTTGCCTTGTAAAATATCACTGCTCTATCAACAAACATTTTGCCTTGTATAATATCACTGCTCTATCAACAAACATTTTGCCTTGTAAGTTTAAATAACACTAGTTACTCTGCTTTCCGTTACTGCCCAATTCAGACAATCTTTGTCTTGTATTCAGCTCCTGGGCCTGTCCCCAACGCCCTACCAACTACTTACTGCCCTAATATCCCCACTTAAATATGCCAGCACTGACCACCGTCCAGTACAAGCGGGGCGATGGTCAATCATTCTGAATGCTGACAATACCATTGGCGGCACCCTGGGGAAATCTGGGGAGAAGAAAGTTCTACTAAAATAGATCCCAAGTAGGAAATCTTAATTATGTATGTGTGTATGTGGGGGAGGGGGTGGGTTTAAGGTTCGTCATGACATAGTCTTAGTGGCTGTAATCCATGCGGATATAACTACTTCACAATGCGCAGACGTCTGTTTCTATCAATTCCTAGATTTGTATTAGAACATTTTTCTTTAATATCTATAGTATGTGACTAAAAATCTATTACTTACATCATTATTTACTTAAACACATTTTGAAAATCCTGAAAAGTGCTGATCAGCAAATTGTTTTTCTACTGATTTCATTGGTTAAACGAGAACGTGATAGGACGAGAACTCCAATGGCAGCTCCACAAAAACAAAACTTCAACCCTTTTAGTGTTATGTGGGCGGGTATAAGCAGATGGTTGATATGTGAATTTATAACATTGTATGACTAAATACGTGGATATGATGTGACGGAATAGGTCTCAACTAAACATCTGATCCATGGTGAAAAAAAAAAAAGACACAAGACCTCATTTTAGAGTGCTAAGTGAGAAAAAACGATTTCATTGAAATATTTTATATAGAAATTCGAACTGAATTTGAGACTTCTGACTGAGAGCAAAAGATTTTTTTGTTTTTTATTTTAAATTAGAACAATCTGAAATTGCGACTGCCAATTCATATGTGTATCATGTTTGACTTCTTTAATATGGTAAACCTTGTTGGAAATGTTTGAACGGTTTCAACTTTAATACCAGATGACAACTATTGATGACAGCTGACAATCATTCAGCGTCGTTTCCGGACAAGTATTTGTTGATTCGTTGAGAAAGTAAACCATGATAAACATAGGTAGGGCCCGGTAGTGCTAAATACTGTGATAATATTGTGGCAACTATTCTGAACTATTTCGTGAAATTATGATAAGAAGCCACGTGTCTCCATTTCTATACAGTTTGTTTTGAATGAAAAGTCCATGCGCATTTCCAGTCGTTCCATCAATGAGCTTTGGGAGTCTCAGTCAAATGATTTGATCCGAAGTCGTGCTAACATTCTTCATATCTGGAACAGACCAGAAGACTTGCCAGTAGACTTACCAATAGACTTGCCAGTAGACTTGCCAGTACACTTACCAGTAGATTTGCCAATAGACTTGCCAGTAGACTTACCAGTAGACTTACCAATAGACTTACCAATACACTTGCCAGTACACTTACCAGTAGATTTGCCAATAGACTTGCCAGTAGACTAACCAGTAGACTTACCAATAGATTTGCCAATACACTTGCCAGTACACTTACCAGTAGATTTGCCAGTAGACTTGCCAGTAGACTTGCCAGTAGACTTACCAATAGATTTGCCAATACACTTGCCAGTACACTTACCAGTAGATTCCAGTAGACTTACCAATAGATTTGCCAATACACTTGCCAGTACACTTACCAGTAGATTTGCCAATAGACTTGCCAGTAGACTTACCAGTAGACTATCATCTATCTATCTATCTATCTATCTATCTATCTATCTATCTATCTATCTATCTATCTATCTATCTATCTATCTATCTATCTATCTGTCTGTCTGTCTTTGAAATTTTAAAAAATGGCATAAACTTGCATCATTTAAACACTCCATATCTCTTTTTTTATTTCCACCCTCTCTCTCTTTCTTTCTGTCTCTCCCTCTCTCTCTCCCCTTTCTCTTTCTCTCTCACTCTCTCTTCATCCCACTCTCCCTCTCTCTCTCCACTCTCTCCCTCTCTCTTTCCTTCTATCTCTCCCTCTCTTTCTCTCCTCTCACTCTCTCTCTTCCTCCCACTCTCCCTATGTCCTATCTCACTCCGTCTCTCTCTCCCCTCTCTCGTTCTCTCTTTTTCTCTCTCCTTCTCTCTCCCCTCTCTTTCTCCCTCTCTCTCTTCCTCCCACTCTCCCTCTCTCTCGCCCTCTCTCGCCCTCTCTCCTCTCATCCTTCCACTCTCCCTCTTTCTCCCTCTCTCACTCATTCTCTCTCCCTCTCCCTCACCGTCTCTCCTTCACTCTCTCCCTCACTCTCTCCTTCTCTGTCTCCCTCTCTATCTCTCCATCACTCTTTCTCTCCCCTTCTCCTTATCTCTCTTTCTATCTCCCTCTCTCTCTTCCTCCCACTCTCCCTATATATCTCTCCCTCTCTTTTCCCCTCTCTCTCTTTATCTCTCTTCCTCTCTCCTCCTCTCTCTCTCCCCTTCTCTCTCTCCCCTTCTCTCTCTCCGTTTCTCCCCTCTCTCTCCCCTCTCCCCCTCTCTCTCTCCCTCTCTCTCCCTCTCTCCCCCTCTCTCTCACTCTCTCTCCCCCTCTTCTTCTCTCCCTCTCTCCCTCTCTCTTTCTATTTCCCTCTCATTATAAAGATTGCCCCTTTCTTGTTATGACCAAGTTTCCTTAGCTTTGTTTGAGTGCACCAACAGCACGCTGCCTTCACTCATAAAGTCCTTATATCGGCTACAAGGAATTTAACATTGTTCTCAAGAGGTCCTTTTAAATAACGGACATGAAAAGGCCTTTATCTGGCCACAAATCTCTAGTATACAACTGCTCCAACTGCTACAGTTGCTCAGCTCTTAAGTGATAACATTCAAACCACGTGACTTCATCACGTGGTATTTATTAATTGACAACATGTAATCTGGAACCGAAGAAAAACTCTTTGTACTTGATTTTTTTAATGCACTCAGACTAGGAGGATTAAAGTCAGAAGTATTGACTCTACAGATCGCTTTCACCACAACCCCGGATTTCTTTGTTACCTCAAGAAATGTCATAGCTTACACAATCTCTGGTTAATTTTATTGATTAAAACTGGTGAAAATTTTTAAAAATTGAACAATTCTCAAAAAGTTTTATTTCGTTGCCATTGCGATGTAATGTCTGACAACGTATGTCTACTGATTTATAGCTTTTTAAATGGATTTTTAAAATGGGTTTTGTTTTTCCATATTTTTAAGCATGTTTTTTTTAATAATATTTTCTATTAGTTGCTTTTTGTTGATTATTCGAAATAATACACCATAATAATCAGGTGGTGCCTTTCTATTTATAGGAAAGGCAAAAATTATCCACTTTTAAGGACTGGATCTGTTAGTAGCCTACCCCTCCCCCCCAGACTCTCCGCAACTCATAGAATGGGACCAACAACAAAGACTGACGTAACTCATACAATGGGCACCAACGACTAAGACCAACGTAACTCATACAATGGGAACCAACGACTAAGACCGACGTAGCTCATACAATAGGCGGCAACGACTAAGACTGACGTAACTCATACAATAGGCACCAACGACTAAGACCGACGTAACTCATACAATGGGCACCAACGACTAAGACCAACGTAACTCATACAATGGGCACCAACAACTAAGACCGACGTAACTCATACAATGGGCACCAACAACTAAGACTGACGTAACTCATACAATGGGCACCAACGACTAAGACCGACGTAACTCATACAATGAGCACCAACAACTAAGACCGACGTAACTCATACAATGGGCACCAACGACTAAGACCGACGTAACTCATACAATGGGAACCAACAACTAAGACCAACGTAACTCATACAATAGGTACCAACGACTAAGACTGACGTAACTCATACAATAGGCACCAACGACTAAGACCGACTTAACTCATACAATAGGCACCAACAACTAAGACCGACGTAATACATACACATAGGCACCAACGACTAAGACCGACGTAACTCATACAATGGGAACCAACAACTAAGACCGACGTAACTCATACAATAGGCACCAACGACTAAGACCGACGTAACTCATACAATGGGAACCAACAACTAAGACCAACGTAACTCATACAATGGGAACCAAAAAATAAGACCGACGTAACTCATAGAATGGGACCAACAACTAAGACCGACGTAACTCATACAATGGGACCAACAACTAAGACCGACGTAACTCATACAATGGGAACCAACAACTAAGACCGACGTAACTCATAGAATGGGACCAACAACTAAGACCGACGTAACTCATACAATGGGAACCAACAAATAAGACCGACGTAACTCATAGAATGGGACCAACAACTAAGACCGACGTAACTCATACAATGGGAACCAACAACTAAGACCGACGTAACTCATACAATGGGAACCAACAACTAAGACTGACGTAACTCATACAATAGGCACCAACGACTAAGACCAACGTAACTCATACAATAGGCACCAACGACTAAGACTGACGTAACTCATACAATGGGAACCAACAACTAAGACCTACGTAACTCATACAATAGGCACCAACAACTAAGACCGACGTAACTCATACAATGGGAACCAACGACGAAGACAGACGTAACTCATACAATGGGAACCAACAACTAAGACCAACGTAACTCATACAATGGGCACCAACAACTAAGACCAACGTAACTCATACAATAGGCACCAACGACTAAGACCGACGTAACTCATACAATAGGCACCAACAACTAAGACCGACGTAACTCATACAATGGGAACCAACGACTAAGACCGACGCAACTCATACAATAGGCACCAACAACTAAGACCGACGTAACTCATACAATGGGAACCAACGACTAAGACCGACGTAACTCATACAATAGGCACCAACGACTAAGACCGACGTAACTCATACAATAGGCACCAACAACTAAGACCGACGTAACTCATACAATGGGAACCAGCAACTAAGACCAACGTAACTCATACAATAGGCACCAACGACTAAGACTGACGTAACTCATACAATGGGAACCAACAACTAAGACCAACGTAACTCATACAATAGGCACCAACGACTAAGACTGACGTAACTCATACAATAGGCACCAACGACTAAGACCGACGTAACTCATACAATAGGCACCAACGACTAAGACCGACGTAAGTCATACAATAGGCACCAACGACTAAGACCGACGTAGCTCATACAATGGGCACCAACGACTAAGACACAAATTGTTCGTTTAATCAAATTAAACCCCTGTTTTTTAGATCACAACAATCCAGTTTGCTGCGTATTGTTTTCTTTAATATTTAGAGGAAAATGTATTTCTATTGTTTATATATGTTTTTAAAGTGTTTTTAAATTCAGTCAGGACTGTGGAATTTGATCTCAAAAACTTTAGGCCACTTACTTTGATTTTTTCTTTTTTTAAAAATAAGTTGTGTTATTTTTTTTTTCTGGCAGTTAACTGTCCATAAATGTGATCATATTACCCTCGCTGCTTTTTTTTGCTCTACATATATTTTAAATTTTCAAATCTTATTATTTTTTTAATGTGTGTTTTGTTTTGTTTGTGTGAGGGATGTGGTATTGTCATTTCCTGGTGTTTTATCTGTATCTATTCCTAATGTGGATCACTGCTAATTTAAACGGAACTGACAAGGAATAGTAAAGAGTAATTCACAATTGCCTCCTGTGGCATTGTTGTAAGCTGTCTTTCACTATAATAAAGATTAAACCATATTCTAAAGATGTCATATTTTCTGTTTTATTTTAAGGTCATTATTTAACCATCTCGATATTAAAATAAATCCTGGCAATGAAAAAAAAAATTCACATTTAAAAAGAATACAAATCCAAAATATTTATAAACACATCCATGTTATTTCATTATTTAAATACTGATTTAACAATGTCATCAACTCCATACAAACTTCCACACAATGACAGTAACGATATTAATGCTCGGTAAACTATTTCTTCAGAGTAGCATAACAGAGGAAAACCGACACACTATCCACATTAAAAACTCTAATGAAATGAGAGACCACAAATAAACCACAGATAAGCTTAAGGCACAATAATCTTCTCTACAGAAGGAGTGTCAGTAAATTATAAGTTAACATAATAAGTCAAGAAATATCAAGCAAGTTTATCTCTACGGGTGCAAGACACAATTACCCCTCCCTATCACCAAGGCTGTCAATATTGTTGAAAAATGCTGCCCGGGTACCCGTCCAAAATTTGAACGGGTACCCGGGTTACCCGTTCGAAATGCCTCAAAATCCTCGTATTTTTTTAATGCCCGCTATTACTACCATTAGCCTTTTACTGCTTTGTTTATTGGGGAAATGCAAATTTTGATGTAATGAGTCAACCATTGGAAAAATTATGACATTGAAATACTACTGTAGTACACTGGTGTAAAAACAGTGAGCAGGGGGGTGGTAAGGTGATTTTTTGAGCGGGGGGGGGGGGGGGGGAGGTGTGCTAATGGTATGATGGCATGGCGGGTTATTTCTAGTTCATTGCTGTAGCTGACAACTGTTTTAATTAACTAAACTTTTCAGGACTTGCCCCTACTTAGTGGACCCATCCCCTAGTATTTTTTTTTTGTAATGTGGTACAGATTGTTCAAATGATTGAAATATGATTTTATAAATACAAAAATTTTTTTTTTTAAAATTACCCCCCCCCAGAATATAGCAGGTGTTTATTTCTTTTTAAGTATGTTTGGGATGGGATTGGAGTAGTGTTGTTTTCGTCGACGAAAACTGAAACTAAAACCTTCGTCAACGAAAATGTTGACCTTTTCGTCAACGAGAACTAAAACTAAAACTAAAATTAGCAGCAAGACTAAAACTAGACGAAAACTAAATCTGGTAGACAAAAGACGGAATAAAAACTGAAACTAAAACTCCCCAACGAAATAAAAACTAAAATCCCCATTTATCGTTCTTTTCCGGTACTGCGGTCTATTCTAAGAAATTATTATGACCTAATTTCTTTGATGATCGCGCATGCGCATCAACT
>MUZC01000740.1:48444-68552 GCA_002072015.1 Radix auricularia | reverse complement strand
TTTTGATACAGTCGCTATTTTGATACAGTCGCTGTTTTGATACAGTCGCTATTTTGACCGTCGCTGTTTTGACCGTCGCTGTTTTGACACAGTCGCTGTTTTGAAGTCGCTGTTATGACGGTCGCTGTTTTGACACTCGCTGTTTTGCCTGGATGCGTACCTAGATATTTCTATGAATAGACTCTCCCCCTCATGATGTGGCAAAGCCGTTACCATTAAAACCGCTTGTTTTGTAGAAATAGATATATTCAGGTCGCTGCTCTGTAGCCGTTTTCCATTATGAAATCAGTTGCCGATTAAACTTCTCTTATTTTGGCGCACATCTGCATTGTCTGAGTCTTACAGTATCCCATCTTCTTGACACTGGTAAGTTTTCTTGAAGCGCCGTGAATGTTGATGTCACGATTCACTAATTGCGGCGGCAATTACATCACGTGCCATCTCAGCGAGGTATCCGGGTGGCACATTTCGATTAAAGTCTATCATTAAGTAACTTGTCAAACGATTATAAAGAGATTCATCAAAGTAGTGATAACAATTCAATGCACTACCCTCCCCCTTTTTAAAAAAAAAACTAAAACTAAATTAAAACTAAATATGAGATTTTATCCCCCCCCCCTTTTTTTTTTTACTCAGGGCATCCTCAAGTGTTGCTTTTAACTGTTATCTCTTAAGGTGTTTTGACAATGTTCCCTTTAAACTGCGCGGGTGCTCAGCCGCGCAGATATCCGACTGACGCCGCGCAGCAGTTTACGAATATTGCGCAGCTAATTTGGTAGAATATTGCACAAAAATGGACCCTGCTCAACTCCGCACACCAGCTTCTTTACTTTGCACATGGACCATCGAACCTTAGAGGGAACATCGGTGTTTACCCAAAGCTACCGATAAATGTTTGCTCGTTCGTCCACTCAATCCATTGAGATTTCTATCAGAAATTCCCCAAGCTACTGTAAAACATTCCGATTATTTCTCTCCCTTGCTTGATTTCTAATAAGATACTTGACACATCACCCACCAGAGTATAACAAATGTTTTAGAATTTAAAAAAAAAACAAAAAAAAACCACCCTTGCGAGGTACGGTTCTAAAATAGATGTGTTAACACCGGAGTGCTATTAATAAGCTAATTACCTGCGCCATTATAAGTCTCATCCTCTCTTGCATTTGCTTGATTTTTAGCGCATTTTCGAGAAGTCGAATGCGCTATAGCACCCGTTTTGTCCGTCCGTCCGTCCGTCCGTCATCACCCTTGATCTCAGCATCCATAAGTCCTAGACCCATGAGGTAAATATGTTTTTTGTATGTCCTGACCTGCCATTTGTGCATCAACACTCAGTTACTCGATCCGTTAAAAAACCCCGTTAAAACTACCAAAAAATATTTGGAATCGAGAGGTAACACTAGCGCAGGGAACGGCCGCCATTGCCGGAAGTCGAATACACAATACTTCAAGCATTGAAGAGTGGTGCGAAAGGGTGCAAAAGAATTAGTTGTTTTTTTTTTAGTTGACGTCATTAGAATATGTGTAAAAGTTTAGAGAGTTTTACGTCATCATTTGTGGTGACTTGTAGTTAGATTAAAGAGAAAATATTTTTTTTTTAAATGTAAAGAAATGACTTTTAAATAAAAAAAAATGTCAGGTATATTCATTACACAAGAAAATTCATAAAAATATGTCTAAAATCTAAACACAATTACTGATAACTACATAATTCTGATATCTAACATAAGTACTGATACATAATACGAAAATGCGCTAACACGTCCTGAATTCCAATAGGGACCAGGCTTAACATGATTTTTTTTCTTTGACAAACTTCTTGGGTTCGCTGTAACTATGAAGGGCAACCTAATGTGCCGTAATTCAGCTTGGCGATACTAAGTTGGCGCGTGATAAACCATCGTAACGTCGGCTGGATATTGGCTGGATATTGGCTGGATATTGGCTGGATATTGGCTGGATATTGGCTGGATATTGGCTGGATATTGGATTATTAATGAAACCATGTGCCTGGGTGTATCCAATCTGTGGCTGTCCAATTTTCTGAGAACGAAACTTAGTTGATTTAAAATAACAATTTTTAAAAAAATGCCAGGCTCTTCATGATTTTGCATACGGGTCTCATATTGTTAAATGGAATTGGTTATTACACTCATTATATCGACTACTACCCAAAGGCTTATCAACTACAATCCTAAGGTCTTTGAACTGTTTTCCTAACGTCTTTCATAATCTCTGATAATCCTAACCTAAGGACTAAAACTAAAGTATGTTTTATTTTAATACCCGCTTGGGTCTCACATGGTAACTAACAGTTGGCAGAACATCAAAGAACGGTAATCCCTTTCTTTCTTTGGCTCACCAAACCATGATGCTGCAGACATTCGTATGGCCCTATGACCCCCGCAAATACAACCACCGCTACCCCCTGACTAAAGCAGCGGCTTATACGACTTTTAAAAAAGCCACTTGAAGCGTCAACAAAATAATGTTACACTTTAACCATCAACTGGTTATCTTTACACAGCTAGCCAGGTGATTGTGATACTAAAGGTGGTACAAAAATTAATGGCTGGTCTAACAATCAGCCATGTGAACGCCATAAAAAATGAGCCCGTCTACTTAAGTTATGCAACTTCTCAAGTGGTAGAGGAGTATAGTACAAAATTCCTTAAAAAAGTAAAACAAGTCAACACTTCAAAGCTCCTCACTTACTTCCCCATCATCATGCTGGCAGATCATGACTTTAGAACTTAAGGCGCGCGCACACATACCATAAATGTCGAGAATTAAGAACGTAATGCTTAGCTCTACTCACGTGCGTAACACTCCGCCATTCTACAAGTCAGCACTTTAGAACTTAAGGCGACTTTTCCCACACCCCGTCCTCCAATTTACCACGTCATCCCACTTAATTTGAGAACTTGAGGTTCCCTCTGGAGTGTGGCCCGTCACTTTGGTAGCAGCTGGTCGACTCGGGCACCTCGACCCTGAGTGTGAGCCATAGACCGCTCAGTTCCATGCTGCACATAGATATTATAGTGCAATGCCCTGATCCTGAGTGTGTGAGCCATAGACCGCTCAGTTCCATGCTGCACATAGATATTATAGTGCAATGCCCTGATCCTGAGTGTGTGAGCCATAGACCGCTCAGTTCCATGCTTCTCTCTTTTATTTCATCTTCACTTTATGATCCTGAGTGTGAGGGCCATAGACCGATCAGTTCCATGCTGCACATAGATATTATAGTGCAATGCCCTGATCCTGAGTGTGAGGGCCATAGACCGATCAGTTCCATGCTGCACATAGATATTATAGTGCAATGCCCTGATCCTGGCTGTGACAGCTATAGACCGCTCAATTCTATGTTGTACATAGATATCATAGTGCAATGCCCTACAAGCAGATAATGTCAAATAGTTAATTTTTAACGCAATATCCCCCGGGAATTGCGTTTATACATCTGAAATGTCTGTACACATGCAATTTGTCCTGAACCATACCAGGTAGAGGGTTTGGGTCTATTGCAAATATGCTAAGGAGGTCACAAGGATTTGCAACTGCAAAAATAATATAAAAAAAATACTGAGAATGATTGCTGAATGTACTGGAAAAAATCCGAAAAATATCAATATTTTATCAATTTCTCGTTAACAAACGGGTTGAAACAAACGCCAAACAATATCTAATAATATCTGGAAAAAAGTTGGAGAAGGAATTTTAAAAAAAAATCTTTACGTTTGACTTCCGTAATTTTAGCAGCAATTTGTTGATAGCAATTGTTTTGTTTAGTATGAACCATTATTATTTGAAATTACTTTTAATGTAATCTAGAATGATAGTTAATGGGGTTTTCCCGCTTTGTGAATGCTAATGTTGATTGTTGCGATAGTGCGCATTATATTGACACATTCTTGGTGTGATGTAGCGTGAGGGGATACGACGTCATAATGTGTTTAATTTCAGAATCACTTATTTGAATAGATTTTTAATGTAATTTAGAATGATTTCCCTTGAATTAAAAAATAAAAATTGAAATTCCTTGTTGGAAATCACGGTGGTCGATTGGCAGCGCGCTCGACTAGCCTCATCAAGCGGCCAACGCAATAGAGGTAAACCTCAGCAGGTATCGCAACATCTCCCTGCAAGACCCTGCACAGGTCGGGGCACTCTTCTAGTATGTGGGCCAACGGCTCGTCGGGGTGGCCGCACAAGGGATAGGCCAATTCCCTTCTGGTGTTAAATTTATACAGGTAGCTTCGTGTTGGACAATGATCAGTTCTCATCCGTGTTATGAGTGTCTTATTACTACGTTCAATTTTCCACCACGGAACGCTCTTGTTTGGTCGCGTAATTCTCTTGTAAACTTTCCTGGCAGTACATCCTGATGCCCAGCCCTGAAGCCATTTCTCTCGGAAGTGGTCTTTTAGCCATGCTCTGCCCCCTCCCCCCAGCTGGGTCATTGGCCGGTCGGGTTGGGGCTGAGCTAACCCTTCTCTTACTAACGTATAAACCCTGTCTGAATGCGTCCACTTGACTTGCTTGATTTTTTTATTTTTTGCTGAACAAAACTTTGATGGATCTGTTAACCCACTTACCCATATGCTAGCGAGCTGAAATTTTTCAGGCAGACTCGTACCGTCGATAAAAATAATTTATTAAAATTTCAGATCGATCGACTGTACTGTAATTAAAAATATGAATTTTAAGATTATCTCTACTTATCTCTAAGTATCTTGTTGCTTTTTGTGCAAGAGTGTCGCAGTGCGTGTTATATTGAAAAACCTTTTTTCACTTGCGGTAGAGTCAGCCATGGACTGAAAAAGGGGTTATTTTATATATGAGACATAACTAAAATTTCGGATTTTAGGATTGACGTGCAATACGTATTAAAATTTAAATACCTTTATTTATGTCTCGAATATAAAGGATTTATAGTCAAAAACTTGGTTTTGTACGTGTTAAAAAAATTATATTAAGTTGTAGTTAAAAATATTTTTTTTCGGACCTCTCTCCCCAACAAATTATTTCAAACTTCCAAACATACATTTAATCACCTTCCAAACATACATTTAATCACCTTCCAAACATACATTTAATCACCTTCCAAACATACATTTAATCACCTTCCAAACATCGAAAAGTAAATCCATAGGTTGACTGATACAATTATTTCACGACCCAAACATCAAACAGAACAATCCAAGCAGGCATCACCACTCAAAATATCTAAGATTCAAACAGTCTAAAAAAATATAACAAGACATCCAAAATGTCATCAAAACAGGAATCTAGAATTTTACACTAGCGAAATATGTAAACTAGTTAACAAAACTTTAAAATATAGCACAAAAAGACATATTTCATAAGTAATTTGAAAAAAAAATCTTTAAAACTCGTGATTATCAATTATAAATCCATAGGGAAGCACTTTTAAAAGATATTATTAGTAAGCTTACAAACATTTTTGATTATAAATGGTCATCCTTTTTAAAAGAGTTTTTTTTTTTTCCATTTCATCTTAGTTGGAATTGACCACTAATATATATTGACTAAGAAAAGTTGATTCTTGTGATAATAGTTTATGCTAAGGACGCCTGATCTTGGGGGCACCAAATTGTTCTCAGCATTAGCTCCGTGATGACGATTTCCCATCTAATGTAATCCAACCCTGTCCGTGGCGAAATCTCTCCTTCCTCTGACACCGTTATGTATGATTGTAACTTGTTTTACCCCAAGCCACCACGTAATTAGACACCTAATCAGGGAAACTAAATAATGACGCCACTGATCCCAAGCCAGCAAACAACACCACCAGGTCTGTCAAGGTCACGGCTTCGCTTCACCCCTAGACCCTGACGTGGGGTCCTGTTGCCAAACTATACAAAAATATTTCCCCTCCATCTTGACGAGTGAGGTTTAGTCGAGCATATCATGTACGTGGGTGGGGGGAGGGCGCACCATGAGCTGGAACTTGGGATGACGGAACACACACACGGTGGGAGTTAACTATATGTATCGTTAATTGTGACCATGCAAAGAACTGAACACACACACGGTGGGAGTTAACTATATGTATCGTTAATTGTGACCATGCAAAGAACTGAACACACACACGGTGCGGAGTTAACTATATCTATCGTTAATTGTGACCATGCAAAGAACCGTGGCAGACAAGATAAGATGAACTAGTTTAAATCAGTTATATACTTTGAATAAATAAATGATCGGATTATTTATTAGTTTGCTTCTATACATCTCTAAAGCATTAATCATGTCTCAGTACATAACACTTCAATAGCAGAGTAAACTACGTAGCTTAGTCTATAACAATTCAATAACACGCAGAGAAAGGGAAAAATTACAAAAACTTTAAATGTATTCCTTAATGTGTTAGGGTTAAATCCACACCACATTGCCTCCAGTTAAGGGCCCTTGAATCTATAAGTAACGGAAGAAACTACTCGTGGCCCGGGGTAAAAACCTGGCCACCCACTGCATTCATTATCCGTGAAAATCCCGAGCACGGTTAAGTATAAAAAGGGTAAAAATATATATGCATACAAAATCAAAGTGTTTTCCACCATTCAATTTACCAAATATTTTAAATTAGTAAATGGATTAAATGATGCTATATTATTGGATTACTCAACATCAGTCCACTACTGTATATCCACGCTCTTAAGGTCACGTGGTTGTTAACACTCGGAAAAACAAAATAATAAAAGCAATAAACGAATTTTTAAAGAGAATTTTCGGCACATTTAAAGTTTCAGTTGTTCGTTGTGAGCTGGTAGCACACTTGACGTTCACATGAATCAAATATACACGTCCTCTTTGTTGGGCTCAGTAACAACTGCAATTTATTTTAATAAGCTCTTAGTACGATTCTCCCTAATATTGTGGTACCTCGAGATAGGAATGTCTTAGGCTACGAATGCCACCCCGGAACACTTGAGTTTCGTATCTCGAGGTACCACTATACAGTGCTGCAACACTACTATACTGAAGAAAGTGGAGAAAACTATAAAACGTCCTCTCTCAATTAATGCGCAGAACGGCAATCTTACTGAAACACGTCACGTCATCAAAACGCGTCATAGGACGAGTGGCGCGAAAAGCGTTCAACATAAAGTAAACCGTTTCATTGTGCGGATTGCCACATTGGAGTTTTGAGCCTAGCCATCTCCTACCCTCAATAATGGACTTGAAACATATCAGTACCTGAGTTTTTTACGTTAAAAAGAGTGTGTTGTCGACCGATCACACATAACTGCACTCAATCCTTGACCTCTTTATATTGTAAGTTAAATCATATATTATTGTCAATGTAAAATAATACATGTACCATATTACCACACCTACTGAAAAAAAAACACACACACTTTTTTCTTTACTGGAAAAGTTGGCTTCCACTATATATTGGAGGTAAAAATAATGTTGTCCTGCTGTAGAAGGGTTTATTGTCAACCCTTTTGAAAGGTTGAAGCGCGTAGAAGAAATTTTAAGTTGTTACAGACGAATCACGGGAGGGAAAACAACGCGTTGTGATCGTCGCTATTAACTCATTATCTCCCTTCTTGAAGTGTCAAATCGTCATTGATTGGTTGATACACATGACGTCAGGGCAGATCTGTTGGTGCACTGTCTATCTGTGGACCATGTCAAATCCTGCTTAATATCTTTTAGTTATAATTTATGTGATCACTAAAAATTTTGGTTGTCTTGTCAAATCAAGAGATTGCAATTTTTAAAACACCTCATGGTTAGCCTTTATTGGCATTCTATAGGAGAGTCAAACAGGCGATTTGATCTACATGGAAGATAGATTAATAAAAATTAATGGGTACGTTTGCTCCATAATATTATAGTTTGAATCAAAATGAAAATGTTTACGCTACTGTCTATCACTTACCCCCATGTTTGTATTGTGACTGTAACTTTTGATACAGGATTCCCTTTCCGTTATATGCTCTCAGTGCTTGTGCCCAAACTTTCTTCTCTCTTTTATTTCATCTTCACTTTATTACTTTTTCCACGGTAACGTAGGTAATAAAAGTGGAAATTTGTATTCAAATTTGTGTATTTTTTTTATGAAGGCATTAGCCAAAATGTTTGCATTTGTATTTGTCCATTAATAAAGCATAACATGTATTATTTTTTATCTTACAATTCGCCTGTGTATCTTGTATTTGTCCATTAATAAAATAAAGCGTAACATATATTATTTTTATCTTACAAAGCGCCTGTGTATCTTGTATTTTATTGGAACAACCAAACATTTTCCCAAGCGTTGTCATGTCTATTGTAAGTTCCAGCCATGCCGTAACCACCCCCCCCCCCCCCAACCTGTGAACTTATTTGTATCTAGTACATTAATGGCGAAACGTTTTTGGGGCCAAGTGCCAAACATTCAATTAAAACTTACTTTTATGTTAGAAAGTGCCAAACCAAAGTGCCAAACCAAAGTGCCAAACCAAAGTGCCAAACCACAGTGCCAAACCAAAGTGCCAGAACAGTGGTTCGATTAAAAGGAGCTATTATTTTAGCTGCGTGCCGGCTGATGAGGCTCTGCGTGCCGTCTGTGGCACGAGAGGCAAAGGTTAGCCGTCACTGATCTAGGCCCACTCTAAAATGAAATATTTCAAATCCCCATGAGTTATGTATTCTATCGGTGTATGATCATTTAAGTTCTTGCACGTATTTCTGCGCTTTGTGAGACTGTGATCCTATTGAATAGAACTAAATGGCATGAACCATCTGAACTGAGACAACACCTATTTCCTATTGAATCGCATCATAACTGAGCTCGCTTGCAGTGACAACATCGGTGAATGGTGATGGAACAAGTTTTCTAATACACAACGAGAGAGAGAGAGAGAGAGAGACAGAGAGAGAGACAGAGAGAGGCATAGCGTGCGGTGCAAATGTCAGCGCAGCTGCTAGAAGTGTCAAACGAATTTCCTGAAAGTTTGTTAACTCCAGCCTGTATGTCTCGTAACTTTGAGTCCGTCATAGCAGAGATTAGCGGGCAATGTCCACTCTAGCCTGTACGACTCGTCATGTCGAGTCCGTCAAGCAACCACGAGATAAAGTTTTTGGAATATTTGCTTCTTGTAGCTTATTCTTTTATAGAAATCAGTGTGTCAAGAATAATATCTAAAATAACTGTCACCTATATTTTAGTTTAGAACGTATACTGCTTGAGTCCGAAAATAGGGATACTTTTTGTTTATGCACTGAATTATTCACCTTCTGTTTCGCAATTAATTTAATTTTTTTTAAAATTAAAAATGAAAACTTTGAAAAAAAATGCGCCAATCTCTTAAAACATTCATTACCGTAACTAGGAAATAAACACTGAACAAAAACTAGAAAACAGAGGAATCCACTTTGCTTCCGTAGAAATAAAGTGAATAAAAGTTTTGAAGTAGAGTAGTCGGTCTTTAAACAGACGACCATGCATAATTTTCTTATTATCTAACTCTGCCACGAGAAGATTATCTGACGTAAAACTAGGGGAGCTCATTCCATTGCCCCCAAGACGTAACTTCACTTATTTCTAATGCACCCATAGTCCTAGACACTGGTAGTGACCCGTGTTCGTGCCCTTGTGACCCCCCCCCCCCCCGCTCAGGCCCAGTTCCAAGCCTCCATGACTCCATTTAGTACCCTATGCACATCGTAAGATGGATTACAGCAGTCACATCCTGCGGTCGTACCAGGACCATGGCTTTCAGGAGATCAGTCCCTCTCAAAATGTTTAGCTTGCAGAACACGTAAACACCAAAGCGCTCAATGTGAGCGTCTCGTGCCAATCAAACAGCATTTTAAATGTTCTGCCAACATTATTCTATGAGACAACAAATTGTGTCTCACATCAAGAATTAATTGTGTGACCCTTCAATTAACTGAGATTTTTGTTTAAAGATTGTGCTGTAAAAAAAATCTTTAAAAACATATTTTGTACGTTTCTGAAAATATTTTCTCTTCTTATCAAACTGTATCACAGACTTAAGTCTTTCCTGCCATCAAATTGTCTTACTGACAAAAGTCTGTTTTTTTGTGTCTTGCAGTCGTTTCACTGTGTCATTCCTTTAGCTGGGTTATAAAGCTGAGAACTGAAGTATAATTTGAACTTAATTTAAGAATTCGGTTTGAGATTTTCACCTCTCATTCCTCTACATGGCCTGACGTGTCAGGTATCGACTCCGGACTGTCTAACTCCTCGATTCCGTTTCAGAAGACTATTCTCCTCCTACAGGTATTCAAGAAATTGTTGGCTTGAAATAGGATATAGCAAAAGAATAACACTTGCTATGAAGTTTTGGTCGAATTCTGTGTGCTCTTTTTCCGAAACGAAATGAACTAAAAATGTCAATTAGCAGACTTGGATGTGGTGACCAGTGACCAATAGAGTGAGAGATTATCAATCAACCATTTAAATAGCATTTATATATCATTTATAACTTGCTTGTGTTCATTATTTGAGCGAAGAAAATAATGTAGCTTATTTAGAAGCGTGATTCGGTTTTCCGCGCCATTGGATAATTTATTTATGGCGTCCTTAACAAACGGGTATTAAAAAATAAAAAAGGTAGGGAAATACTAAATTTCAATAATTTGAAGGATTTGCCCTCGCGCCCCTAGCAACTGCTCGATGCCAAGTCGTTGTTACGCCTCTGAGCTTATTCTATATTATCTATTACAGGCGCTCCTTCTATACGGAAACTTATTGCTTACCACGCTTATCTATAGTTTATGTGTAGTCTTGCATCAGAGTTATAAATGTTGATAGCGATTTGACTTTTCCGGCTTGATCAGGCAACCCATACACGCCTGAATTCCAGACAGAAAGAAGAGAATTTGTGTTTGCTTTTGCACGCGGAATAAAAAAAAGCGTTTTAATCCCCATGTCCATCTGATGGTCGTATTAGATTATATGTGTGTTGTATTTCCAAGTTATAATCTATTACCTTATGTATTATTAACTCCTTCGCTCTTTGTTTTTTCCTAGTCTCTAGTATTTCTAGGTTCAATGCTTTAATCTTCCTCTTGTGAATTTTAAATTCATGTCATAAAAGTCGAAAGTTCTAGGCTATAATCAAGTTTGGTGACTAATGTAGCATTTGACCACCTACATTTTCTAGCACCGCGACATCAACGATCGCTCCCTTTTTCCAGTTTGGTATAGTAGACGGGATACATTAAGTGCCCTGTCTGTTGCTGCCATTAACTTGTTTGTTGCCGCCATAAAAGTGTCTCGGATCATTCCACCACAAGGTGATGGTGGTTTAGGCTGCCAAGAACCAGGGATTTCACTGGTGTCGTGCCTCTTTGAACATTTCTCTAACAGGTTGATCAAATACATTGGATTAGTTTGTGACGCTATAAGCGAGTTGGCGTTTTCATTTTTTAAAAATGGGGTGAACGAAATGTCTGGCCTCGCAGAGAAATCAACTGGTCCTAAGGTAGACAATCCACCAGGATCAGTCAAATGGCCCTGAGGCATGAGTTGTTGTTCGTTGGTCTAAAATGGTTGGCGTCGTCTGCCGCTCTTGAGAGCACGTGACAGCGGTCGGGAATGTGGGGTTCATATTCCATACCGGTTGTGACTTCTGCTGGGTGTCATAGTCCATACTGGTGGTGACTTCTGCTGGGTGTCATAGTTCATACTGGTTGTGACTTCTGCTGGGTGTCATAGTCCATACTGGTTGTGACTTCTGCTGGGTGTCATAGTCCATACTGATTGTGACTTCTGCTGGGTGTCATAGTCCATAATACGGCATCCTTCCGTCTCGCGAGACGATGGTGCATCACCGTTGGGTTGGGTTGCATTTTCTCGAGTGGCTGTGCAGTCCTATCCTTGAGTGACAGTCTTTGCCACAGTTTTTACACACGAGTTCTGTGCTTCCAAATGTTTTGGCCTTTCTCCTAGCTCTTCTGTCTGCAGCCTCCTCCATTCTTCGCTCCTCGGCTACTATGACGCCCTCTTTGACAACTGTGCGCCACGTAGATCGGTCTTCTGCCTTACACTCCCAGTCACTTGTATGTATTTTGGCTGCTTTCATGTCCCTTTGACAGACATCTTTAAATCGCAAGCGTGGGCGACCTGTTTTCCTCTTTCCTGAAGCAAGTTCACCATATAGGAGGTCCTTCGGGATGCGGCCGGGGCTCATTCTTTTGACATGTCCTAGCCACCTCAGGCGTCTTTCACTAAGAATTGAGAACATGCTTTGGGTATTGGCACGCGTTAGTACCTCACTATTAGGCACTTTTTCTTGCCATTTAATACCAAGGATGCGGCGCAAGCATCTCANTTGTTACTTCTGCTGGGTGTCATAGTCCATACTGGTTGTGACTTCTGCTGGGTGTCATAGTCCATACTGATTGTGACTTCTGCTGGGTGTCATAGTTCATACTGGTTGTGACTTCTGCTGGGTGTCATCTATGTTTATTATTCAAGTGTTTAGCCAGATATATGAAAACATTGAAACCTGCTGTTTCCATTTTGCTTTTACAAAAATTCCTGTCCCGAAGGAAAACACTTGTAAAATACAAGTTAACCTTTGGAAAATGCAAGATTAAGATTAGCAACTAGTGTGATATCCTGTGATTAAAATTCCCCATTTTAAAACCATTTTGAACCTTTATAAACCGAATAAAATATCAAGTAACATAGAATGATGTGACATCCCACACCTCCATACCACCACCAGATGGGAATTTAGGTAAAAATAAGAGCTTTGGAAAGACAATAACTCTTATAAAAAATTTATTGTGGTAATCATCTATTTTAATTTCATAAGGTTTAAAATCATGATAGTAAAATGTAGGGTTTTCCGAATTTCGGCTCCGGTTCCTGAAAATCAAGAATCCGTCTGTTTTGTAAAAATAAACTCTAGAAAAATTCCACTTTCATAAATTTGGCCAAACCCGGCTTTGCCAAATTTCAAACATTTTAATCCGGTACACCCTTAGTAAAAAGTGATTTCGTCATCATGGACTGCTTCTGGATCTCAACTTTATGCACACATCGAGTGTGCATTTGTGTTTCAATACCACAATAACACATATATGCTGAAAGTCATCACTACCCGATCTCAACTGTAGCTGAAGTCTCATCCTATCCGCAATCTTGTAGCTTTTTCTTATAGCTGGATTGAAAATTGATTTTAAATTTAAAAAACCGTTTAAAAAAACATTTTTTTGACTATAAATCCTTTATATATGAGACATAACTAGATTCTATTAGGATGTTCATTATAATACACGGGGAAAAACAATCCGAAAATACAAAATTCTTGTTATTTCTCGTAAAACGTGTTTAATATAATGCGCACGGATCGTGGATATATTTTTAAAAAGTAATGTCAATGTAATGCGCACCTTATTGCGCGACATGAAAGGTTGTTGAACATATTACGCACCACAACACTCATATTTCAAAACATTAACATGATATAAAGAGATCAATAAAATAATTTTAATATTCAATAATTCAATTACTGTCCATTCGATCGATTTGAAATTTTGATACATCAATATGATCATTGGCATGAGACTGCCTGCAAAATTTCAGCTCGCTAGCTTACGAGAAAGTGGGTTAAAATCGATCCAATGTTTTTTCAGCAAGGTCGCCCGCCCGGCTCACATGCCACAAGTTAATATAAAGGATTTAATTTTTTTTTTAAACCCGTAAAAAAACTAAGTTTTCCACTATAAATCCCTTATATGCGAGACATAACTATAAGGATGTTCATTATAATACGCAGGGCAATACAATCCGAAAATACAAAATTGTAGTTATTTCTCGTAAAAGGTGTTTAATATAACGCGCACCCATTGTGACTATATTTTTAACAAGTACTGTCAATGTAATGTGCACCTTAATGCGCGACATGAAAGGTTGTTGAACATATTACGCACTACAACATTCTATCTAAAAAAAATTAAATGATATAAAGGGATAAATAAAATAATTTAAAAATTAAATAATTCAATTACTGTCCATTCGATCGATTTGAAATTTTGATACATCATTTTGATCATTGACATGCGTCTGTCTGCAAAATTTCAGCTCGCTAGCTTACGAGAAAGTGGGTTAAAAATCGATCCAAAGTTTTTTCGACAAGGTCGGTCGTACGGGCGGTCGGTCGCACTGCTCAGACACCACAAGTTAATATAAAGGCTTTAAAAAAACGAAACAAAACCGAAGACCCTCGTATGTCTTCCAAACGATAAATGACATTTGTCTTAGATTTACACATGTCAAGAGGCGCGGTGGACAAGTGGCATATTCTGTGGACTCAACAATTTTCTGTACTGCGTCTGTAATAGATAAGAAGATAAGGTACGTCACAAAAATTTTCTAAAACTTTTATTTTGTGGCGGGTATAGACATTATTTTTAAAACTTTTATTTTGTGGAGGGTAAATCTATAGAAATGATTTTTGAAAACTTTTATTTTGTGCAGAAAATAGAAATTATTTTTTGTAAAATTACACAAACGTTTTTGATAGTATGGTGTTTTTTAAAATAATAGTATAATTTAATGTTTTACGTCGAAGTTTTCCTTGGAACACCATGGCCGTTATTGACCGTCATTGTCAAGCTACTGCTTTAATACCTGCACAGATGCGTGGACCGACTCATTGCATTAAACATTCTGTTCATGCGGCTAGCGATAACCATCTATGGACCCACCCCTTTGAAATGTTTCGGAAAGTGGTTTATTTTTTTCCTGCTGCCGTTTCACGGTAGAATTATGCATGATTTATTCTCATGTTATTTTCTCGGGTCAATTTCTGAAGAATGGCGCATGGAAATAGTCGGCTGTGGCACGGCATCGTGTCTGGTTTTACTGACTTAATACCGTAAACAAAATTCTAATGGGGTGCGTCTATGACTGAGGTCATTCAATAGCTTTATTGTTTTGGACTTACTGGAAACTAGGGATGTACTGGATTTCGGCTCAGGCTTCAGCGAATCCGCAATCCCATCATATTTACAAATCCGGATCTGGCATACATCCGGTCAAATCCGTTAGCCAGTAAAGGCATTAAATAATATATATATAATCATATGTTAATTATGAGATTTATCTATTTCTCGTGTGAGCTCTAGTGGGGTTTTAACAGTTATAGATAGAGGAAGTCCTGATTTATGATAATATACCTTGTGAACACACTTAACAAGACAACGACGTAGGTTTCTAATGGGTTCTAAAGCTATAACTATAACACGAACAATGGCGTCCAGTATCGAGGTGAGTTTTTTCTTTCTAGTTTTTTTTTGTTGTTGTTTGTTTTGTCTTTGTTTTAGACATGGACTGATGACCCTGCGGCCCACAAACACGAAATCACCTTCAAGAGATTTGAGTGCCATCCCAGCACCTCGGGCTAAGGTTTAATGGCGATGTTGTTTGCGCTTTACTTCCGCTATCTGTTTTTTTCTTCTTATACCAACGGCGTTTGATTTAATGGAAACACGGCACCCGTCAAGGGAAATATAACTGTTTTCTTTCATGATTACGTCAGTCGTACATTCAGATGTTGTCCTTTTTTTAATACTTTTGGTCAACATTTGCAAAATGAAGAAAAAATGTTGCTCTATATTTTTTATAACACTACGAGAAATTTTCTGTAATTGAAAAACGACACTTCTATTAGGAAAGGGTTGTAAAGACATTGTTTCATCTATATAAGATTCCCCCCCCCCCATACTCTTATTAATTTTCTGTATATTTTTTGACGACACGTTTTCCACAATCAGGGTAAAAACTAATAAGCCCAGGGGCCACAATAATATTATAAATAATGTTGTTGTGAAGTGTTTTTAACATTTAAATCACGTGTAACAAAGGTCTCAAGGGATTTCAACCATCAGAAAACGTGTGGGTTAAAGCCATCATTTAACCACCATCATCCAAAGTAGGGATAAAATTATCCTTTAACCACTAGCAGACACGTTTGCTAAAATTAAAATACAATCGACATGTTGGAAAACAATATTATTTAACCACCAGCCAACATGTGGCTACAACATAATTTAACCACCACCTAACATGTTGGCTAAAACCATCTTGTAATTATCGGAATCACTTGGTTGTCCTGTAAAGTCACGTGACTGAGGGGACAGAATATTCCTGTAAATGACGTTAGAGTAAGTCAATCAGCTCCACGGTCAGTTTCTCAATCTTTAGGTTTTTAAGTCATTTAGGCCAATAGTACAAAGATCGAGGTCTCGGGTGTACATAATTAGCAATTACTGATTTAGATGCAACCCAACCCCCCCCCCCAAACCAAGCTATCAGCCCATTTTTTTAATAACAAAGAATCCGAGAATAAAATGACAAATATTCCCAAACACATAAGATCTTGTCTTGATCACAGGATAAAGCGCACGTATTTTTGCTTGAAAACATTATCAAAAGCATGAGTTGTAAAATGAAATATAATATTTTAAAAATAACAAGTTATCGACTAGAAATCCCTTATATATGAGAAATAACTAAAATTATTGTTTATGTTCAATATAATAAGCACTATGCGACAGATCTTGACCGACCCCGAGGGCTGAAGTGAAAACCAATGAGCCCTGAAGGTCAACTCTTGCAGACGACTTAACATGCATAATAGAGATAAACTAAAAACTGAGTTTTTAAATTATGGTACATTCGATCGGTCTGAAATTTTGATACAATACATTGTTAGTAGTGCTGCGGAAATTAACGATTAATTTCTAAATTAATCGGTAAACTTTTTATCGATTAAAATTATTTTAGTCGATAAAATAGCGATTAAATTTAAAGAAAATGTTTTTATTTTTTTTCTATATTGATTAATAATTAGTTATTAATAATTAATAACAGTTTTTTATTTGTACGTACAAACTTCTCCATTAAAAAAATATATTTAAAGAGTAAACTTTAAAATAAGCGGTTTTATCTGGAAAATGATATAAAAAAAAATAAATAATGCTTTTACTTAAATAAAAATAACAAAATTTAAATTCATTGACATTATTTTGAACAACATATGGTTAAATATATCACCTAACAATACTATTATATTTCAAAATTAAATACTTAAGTAATGGTCATTTAAAAAAAAAAAGTGCACAAAAATGTGAATGAAAACAAAATATTGGAGAAAGTGATTATGAGGTCTTAGGAAAAAAAATCATAACTTTCGAAACACTTGGGATAAAAAGGTGATCTTAATGTTTTTGTTAATCCTCAAACAATTAAATACAGCTGTTTTCATTTTATATTTTAAAAATTAATTTGAAATTTTCATCAAGTGCCTAAACTTTAATGCGTTACTTAACTTATTTTTATTGCTAACTATGTTTAAAAATTTAAACTGATTTTTAAAAAATAGTTATATATTAAATTAACTAAAACTTGTGATATGCTAACTACAAATCCTGATTCTTTTTAATTTAAAAAAAAATAAAATAAATAATTGTACAAGTAATACGTTTTCGAACATAATATTTTTACAAATCATTGGATGTTTATGTAACATGCCTTGAAATAGCACTTGAGAAATTAGAATTAGCAATATTTTCAATTGTTAATATGCAGTTTTTTTCCCATAATATGCATAACTTTGATTTCTTTTTTTGTGTTGCTTTTTAAAAAAAAACATAATTTAGTTCAGAATATTGTTATTTTTTAAAATGTCTTTAAGACAGGGGAAATAACTCGACAAAAAAAGAGCAATTGTCTGTTTTTGTTCCTTCCCTTTAAATTATCAGTTTAAAGACGTCATACATCTTAATTTTTGGCTGTAATTAAAATTATCGATTAATTAATCGGTAATTTTTCAAAAGTTAACGATTATATTTAAATTAATCAATAATGGCAATAATTGTTAGTAATGTTAGGTCAAACAAGTCTATGTGCAAAATTTCAGCGCGATAGAATAATGGGAAGTGGGTCATTTTTACTTTTGTTACTTTCCGCTGACGGACGGCACACGACAGGGAGACAAGACGGTGAAGTTAATATAAGGGATTTAAAAAATGGGATAAAATTATTGACTGTAATAGAACGTAGAACAAAAATAATCTTCGACATTCAATTTGAGTAATTCGTTGTTCCGAACTGTTGATTTAGATTTGTAATGAATTTCATTTTATTTGACTTTTTTTCATAGGTTCAAATATGACACCTACAGGCAATTTCAGTTATATTTTGTAAATTATCATGTTATTAAATAAGAACAAAACACAGTTTTAAAGCTTTTTTTATATGACCTTTTTTTAGAAAGTGCTCTCTCACAAACTTGTTACGCACACAGATGAACACATGCACATCCAGACACGCACATACAAAGGTCTCAAGGGAACAAACACACACATAAGTGTAACAAAACTGGGCAAGGGTACATATATCCACGGGCGCCACGGAACAGGGGCGCAAAAAATGTTTCTTTAAACATCATGAGAAATTAGCAATGGTACAGTTAGTCCCTGGGGGTGCCAATGGTATAGTTAGTCCCTGGGGTGGTGCCAATGGTATAGTTAGTCCCTGGGGTGGTGCCAATGGTACAGTTAGTCCCTGGGGGTGCCAATGGTATAGTTAGTCCCTGGGGTGGTGCCAATGGTACAGTTAGTCCCTGGGGTGGTGCCAATGGTACAGTTAGTCCCTGGGGTGGTGCCAATGGTATAGTTAGTCCCTGGGGTGTTGCCAATGGTATAGTTAGTCCCTGGGGTGGTGCCAATGGTACAGTTAGTCCCTGGGGTGGTGCCAATGGTATAGTTAGTCCCCGAACGTCCAATATCCTAGATACGCCTCTGAACTCACGCACGCATTAACACCAAAAATAAATAAATAAATTTCCCCTCTTTACCACAACAAAAAAAATCAATTAAGTCAATTATTGTCATCTTAAATCAGTGCCCTTTGAGAAATCGAATGATACTCTGCAGAAGAAAAACAAAACAATGTTGCCGCTTTAAGATGAATAAATTGATTTTTTCCACACGGGAAGTTACATTTGATACCAGCTCAGGATCGTTGTGGGGAGAAAGATATTGCTTCCATTATTAAACAATAGGGTGTGGCTTTATGAAAGCGACATCTAGTCCAACGTTGTAACACAGCGGATTTCTCTCTTTCCGGGGGAATTCTAATGGACATTTTCCACCAATTGAACTCAAACGATGACGTTTTACCGTTTTTATCAAGAGATTAAGTAAACGTTTGTTTGCGACACGGTCGAAGGCTTCATTGATCACTAAAAGGAAGCCGCGTGTTTATCTGTGCGCATGTCTGAGTATAGGTCCATTGTTGCGATGTGCATGGGGTCGCCTTTTACCGCCGTTCTAAGCTAGACGAAATGGCGCCGTCGCGGTTCATTAGATGTGAGCCCAGGCAAGACGCTCTAGCCCAGTGGTTCCCAAAGTGGTCCCTACGGACCCCCAGGGGTCCGCGGAACCGTTCAGGGGGTCCGTGGACAATTAAAATTGATTTGGGGGTCCCTGAACAACGTCAGGGGATCCGCGGAAGGTTTTACATTAGTATAAAATTATGTGTTTTTTTATTATTTCGGAAATAAAAATAAAGAACAATGCATACTGTTGTAGAAATTTTAAGTCCTGAGTAAAATAAAGTTGTTTGATCTAAGAACAGAAAAAGAACTACGATATTCCAACAACTGTAACCAATCAAAATGCTTGGTTAATTGAGAGGCTTGTCAAGTTTGATGCGTGAGAAAAGCAGAGACACAATATGTAGGTCATAAAAATACAATCTTTAAGCGGAAATGACGATGATTGCAGGGTTGGGTAAATTGTGACCAGTCCGTAAGTTATATTTATCCAAGGCAGGAGGAATCCAGCTTTACATTGATACCACATTTGATATGATTGGACGATTCGAATTACATGAATCATGGCAGCAAAAATTCTTTTTTAAAATTCAAAATTCAACCAAACACATTTTTAGAGAGTTAGCAAAATAATATTTAAAAATATTTTCTACTATATTGATCTATTCTGATACATTTAAAAAAATATTGTTAACATTAAAAAAAGTTGCTTTAAAAATCCTAATATATTGACACATAGAAATCTCACCCGCATCCCCCTTTTTT
>MUZC01000740.1:32116-44817 GCA_002072015.1 Radix auricularia | reverse complement strand
GGGGGGGGTCTAAGTTTTTGGGACCAATTGTAACGATGAGTGCGGGAGGGGGGTTAAAAATCGGACAAAATCGCGTAACGTCATTTATGGACGGCCCTATATTTGAAAGCGAAAGCTTGTAATGTCACTGAATATTGGAACCTATCGCCCGGCAACAACCAGCCGGTCTGTGTCGCGTACTATAGAGACCTGGTGATTTATGGCTAGCGACTGATAATGAGTGTCATCCGTGACGTCACTTTGGTGGGCGGTACTTCCGCCCAGAAACTTGGTGGCTCTGATTCTACAGGCAATAAGTACACGGGTCGAAGATCAAAACATTGAGTCGAGACAGAAACATTGTCTAAATAAGTGTTCAAAGAGACTCGTTATCTTGTCTTTAAAGACGTGTTTAAACAGATTTGCTGCCTTTAAAGACGTGTTTAAACAGATTTGCTGCCTTTAAAGACGTGTTTAAACAGATTTGTTGTCTTTAAAGACGTGTTTAAACGGACTTGTTGTCTTTAAACAAGTGTTCAAACAGACTTGTTGTTTTAGAAGACTTGTTTAAACAGACTTGATTTCTTCAATGAGTGTTGGAACTGATGTCACACGCAATGAGAAATGCTTTTGTTGCTCCCCCATAAGGACCAGGTACTCGATGACCCCTGACCCCGACTGAAATATTCGCTGAAAAGTCACGACTTGGACTTAGTCATGATCTTACGGTCAATGGAATAAGTCCCGCTGCAGAGTAAATCGAGAAGTAAAGCCAGTCTTGGACTCCCGTCGACAATTCAAGACCCATAACAATATGCCTGAAGGGGATCTATGACATCATCAAAATTATATCTTACAGCCTCAGGTGGTCTTTTACAACCGCAATGGGATCTCTTACAGCATCAAGGGTTATTTTATAGCCTAAAGTTGATCTGTTACAGCCTGAAGTTGATCTGTTACAGCCTGAAGTTGATCTGTTACAGTCTAAAGTTGATCTATTACAGCCTAAAGTTGATCTGTTACAGCCTGAAGTTGATCTGTTACAGCCTGAAGTTGATGTGTTACAGCCTAAAGTTGATCTATTACAGCCTGAAGTTGATCTGTTACAGCCTGAAGTTGATCTGTTACAGCCTGAAGTTGATGTGTTACAGCCTGAAGTTGATATGTTACAGCCTGAAGTTGATCTGTTACAGCCTGAAGTTGATGTGTTACAGCCTGAAGTTGATCTGTTACAGCCTAAAGTTGATGTGTTACAGCCTAAAGTTGATCTGTTACAGCCTAAAGTTGATGTGTTACAGCCTGAAGTTGATGTGTTACAGCCTGAAGTTGATCTGTTACAGCCTAAAGTTGATCTGTTACAGCAATAAAGTCTTGGTACCAGACGCATCGGTCTGCCTTTTCTTCTTATCTTATCTTATATGTTACAGACGCTTCTTCTGTACAGAAGATTATTGCGTCCTACTTATTTCTATGGTTTGTGTTTAGTCCTGTATTCATACTAGAGTTTTAAATGATGATAAAGTGTTGGCTTTCCTGGTTTCTTCAGGCAACTCATTCCACGGCCGAATACCGGACGGAAAGAAAGAAAACTTGTATGTGTTTGTTCTTGCATATGGAATAAGAAAGGTGTTTTTTATCTTTATGTCTATCTGAGGGTTGTATTAAGTTATCTTTGTGTTGTATTTCTAAATTAGAATTTATTGCCTTATGTATAATTACTAATTTACTCTTGGACCGTGTTGACACTGAAGTGTGTAGAGATGAAAAGGTTCTCAGTGTGTAGTTCAGATTAAGGTTTAAGGCATGTTTCTCTCTGTGTAATTTAAGGCATGTTTCTCTCTGTGTAGTTGAAGGCATGTTTCTCTCTGTGTAGTTGAAGGCATGTTTCTCTCTGTGTAGTTGAAGGCATGTTTATCTCTGTGTAGTTGAAGGCATGTTTCTCTCTGTGTAATTTAAGGCATGTTTCTCTCTGTGTAATTTAAGGCATGTTTCTCTCTGTGTAATTTAAGGCATGTTTCTCACTGTGTAGTTGAAGGCATGTTTCTCTCTGTGTAGTTGAAGGCATGTTTCTCTCTGTGTAATTTAAGGCATGTTTCTCTCTGTGTAGTTGAAGGCATGTTTCTCTCTGTGTAGTTGAAGGCATGTTTCTCTCTGTGTAGTTGAAGGCATGTTTCTCTCTGTGTAGTTGAAGGCATGTTTCTCTCTGTGTAGTTGAAGGCATGTTTCTCTCTGTGTAGTTGAATACATTTTTCTCTCAGGGTAATTGAAGGCGTGTTACTCTGTGTGTAATTAAAGGCATGTTTCTCTCTATGTAGTTAAAAGCATTCTTCTGATAGTTTACAATATAGGCCTTACAGTGTTATAGTTGCCTCTTAAAACATTTACCAAAGCGATGTCACGAAACTTTAACCTAAATATGTTTCATAATCTTCTCTCCAAAAAATAAATCTTTAAAAAAAATATATCTTTTCTTTTTGCCAATCCATCAAATTATGTTTCACTCGAATTACTCGTATTTAATCCACAACATGCCTTACGTCAACCCAAAACTAGAAACATAAAACGTGTTGTTCAATCTTCTTTTGGCCAGCCTACATTGAATTTAATATTGATATAGAATCATTACTATTTTCTCTAGTGTGTGACTTGAGGCTGTAATATTATCTCAAGTCTAACAAACAACAGAGAAAGTGTCCGGTGTATTCATGATCCCATTTCATGCAGTGTTTTGATTTAATCACTTACCCAGCGATGTCGATGTTTTTGTCATAGCCATACAACGATTTTCTTGAAGAGTTTCTTGTTTTTTTTATATATGCTTAATTATGCTTAATAATTAATTTTTATGCTTACACAATTTCAGTATTACTTTGTGGAGTGGGATTTCATCCGCTGACATTTAATACAGATTAAATAGAATGTTACGAACCGTTATTAGGATGAATACATTTTTCGAGTTTGCATGGATACGAGTACTAAGATAACAGTTTCAAAAATTACAGCGACAAGAGAAATAGCAACAAAAGTGAATTGATTATTTCAAAATACCGGATTGTGATGGTTTAAACTTTGCTATTTACTCACACATTGACATAGTATTGAACAATTAGATAAGTAAATATAAGTGGGGAAAAATGTTTCGCGGACTTACAAGCTGCTATAGTGATACATGCAGCTCAGTTTTTACATAACCACTAACCGCTTTGATGAGTCAATACTATAGTCAAAACCAGACTGATCTATCCGTCTTTCTTCAGTCAATTCATTGAACGTTCATTGATCAGAATTCCAGAAATTAAATGCCCTAGTTTTACTCTTAGTCTTGTCTATACAGACACTCTTTCTATGCAGAAGATTATTGCGTCCGCTGATGAATGCCGGTCTGTTGGCAAGAGACGCAGCATTCACAGGCCACGTCTATGTTAGGTACCCATTCGGAGCTTTGTAGACTCGAGCGCGCATGCCACTCGACCACCGTGCCCCTAGTGTCCCCCCCCCTCGATAAGTACCCAAGATTGAAGGTAAGGTCTCCCCAAACAGACAAGTACTACCGCTCCTTCATAGATACAAATCTTGTGGCAAACTACTTGGACAACATCAAAGCCAAAATAGCGTTTTAATTGAACTTTGTTTTCAACATCGCGTGACTTTCAGGGAAACAAATACCTAACATATTTACGTTGAACTAGTATTGAAAAGAAAAGTCTGCAGTAAAGTGAACAAAATAAAAAAGAAAGGTTTAACATCCCCCTCATTGGTTTCTTTAGACAAATACAATCAGCTCGATCTGCGAATATACCTTTTAAAGTTAAGACCTTCAAAATTTATTCAATTTATTTATTCCATTATCTGTTCGAATTTACCACGTGCTCCATTTTGCGTTACAAAATCCTAATTAAAATCGTACAAGTCACCAAGAAAAGGCCTAACAACTATCAAAATTCATTTGCATTATTTCCCCTTGATTTATCGTTCCGTGATCCTCATCATGGCCGCTACTTAAATGTCTCTTAGAAAATCCTGTGAGACACAATCAAAGATAGTCTTACTGGTATCACTTACATGGTATTGTAGATTTTTTTTTTGAAAATCTAGGTTTCTGTCCGCGCTTGAAGTTCTTAATTTTTAAAAAAACTTAATAAGACAAAAGATAATCCAGTTGAAACTGTTTAGTAGAACGCGGTCACGGTTCTTGGCCTATAAAATTGATTTCGTGGGAAGCATGGTTGGTCCCAGGAGGACATGAGTTTATTAAAAAAAAAATTGAATTTGTGTTTATGAACTAATAATTGTTTTCCATTTGAAAAAAAAGTATATTCGTGCCAAGTATGGTGGTATTCATGTCAAGTATAGTGGTATTCATGTCAAGTATAGTGGCATTCATGTCAAGTATAGTGGTATTCATGTCAAGTATAGTGGTATTCATGTCAAGTATAGTTTTATTCATATCAAGTATAGTGGTATTGATCATTTATGTCATGTATAGTGGTATTCACCATTCATGTCAAGTATTGTGGTATTCATGTCAAGTATAGTGGTATTTAACATTCATGTCAAGTATAGTGGTATTCATCATTTATGTCAGGTATAGTGGTATTCACCATTCATGTCAAGTATTGTGGTATTCATGTCAAGTATAGTGGTATTTAACATTCATGTCAAGTATTGTGGTATTCAACATTCATGTCAAGTATTGTGGTATTCAACATTCATGTCAATTATTGTGGTATTCAACATTCATGTCAAGTATTTTGGTATTCACCATTCATGTCAGGTATAGTGGTATTCATCATTCATGTCAGGTATAAAGGTATTCATCATTCATGGCTTTCATGCGTACAAGCTCAATATTTCCAACAATAAATTATCCCCAATCCCAAACTGCAATACTTGCAAAAAGCAGATGCATTTTTTTTACTTGACATTGTAAAAGTTGTTTGTTACACAAAGCTTTAATATACATTACAATATTCAAATTACGACACGTGATTCTGTATGTTCTTAAAAGCCCTGGTGATAAAAAGTACATAATGTATTTGTGTTTTTCTGCTTCTGCAATATTAATAAACTTTGATGAGATTAACTCTTACAAACATTATTTAATAATTCAAAAAAAATAAATAAATAAATTAAAAAATAAATAAATGAATAAATTAAAAAAAAATAATAATAACAATTCACAAGTAATAAAAATATAATAGTTAATTATTTATTTATATTATGTTATCCAAAGTACCCGTTGAGGGTCGGGTTACTCCGAAGCGACCGTTTCGTCCCCCTCAATTAACTAGCAACGCTGTTGAGCGGTGCCGGTTTAGGGCCAGGAGCGCCAGTACGGAATAGCAAAAGGTACCGCTAGGAAACGCTTTTGGTCGCCAGCTCTGAGGAAACCTTCCGGTGGGGGTTACACCCTAGTTAGGTCAGTGATGATCCCCACGCTTTGCGGCGATCTAAACTATATAGACTCGTAAGCTTTGCCTTGGTGGCGCCAGAGTGATACTATGTTGATAGCGAGTCACAGTAGGGAAATTCCACACCTCCCTCGGGAGGCACACTTTAGTGGGAGGCGTTTTCGTCCCAGTGCCCTGGACGCCCAGGCGGCCGCTTGTAGCAGCGACCGCTCCGGGGGGGGGGGCTTCTCAGTCTTTACGTCCCTTAGGGGGCCAGAGGGCTGAGGGGGTTTTCCGGGAAGCCCCATGAAGAGCGCAGGCTCGGGTCTGCTGATTTTCTTCCACATGTAGTATTTTCAGGATTTATATGTTATCATAAATAATTTAATAGAGATCCCTTTTCTGTGCATGGTGTCCCAATGGTTTCCGTCATCTTCAGATTGTGAGTAACGTTTGTTTTGTGTCGTGCTCTTAAAAGTTAAAAGAAAGGTAGAGAGCAAGAGCATAGAGGGAACAAAGTTTATAGCGTAACATTGGTATTAAGATGACCAGGTTGTTGAGATGGCCAGGTATTAAGATGGCCAGGTTATTGAGATGGCCAGGGTATTGAGATGGCCAGGGTATTAAGATGGACAGTGTATTGAGATTGCCAGGGTATTGAGATGGCCAGTGTATTGAGATGGCCAGTGTATTGAGATGGCCAGGGTATTGAGATGGCCAGGGTATTGAGATGGTCAGGGTATTGAGATGGACAGGGTATTGAGATGGCCAGTGTATTGAGATGGTCAGGGTATTGAGATGGTCAGGGTATTGAGATGGTCAGGGTATTGAGATGGCCAGGGTATTGAGATGGCCAGGGTATTGAGATGGTCAGGGTATTGAGATGGCCAGGGTATTGAGATGGCCAGTGTATTGACATGGCAAGGGCATTAAGATGGCCAGGGCGTTGAGATGGCCAGGGTATTGACATGGCAAGGTTATTAAGATGGCCAGGGCGTTGAGATGGCCAGGGTATTGAGTTGGCCACGGTAGTGAAGGGCTATTTAAAGACCAGAATATAGATTCAGACTGTACGACAACTATAAAACGATATTCTCGTTATCCAAAATCTGAACAAAAACTTTCTTGAAACAAAAATCCAAATCTAAAAATTTATTTTATCATCTGGTTTAAATTAGCAACTAAATATTTTCAAGTAGAGAGTTTTGATACCTTAAGTATTTCTTAGAAGCCTTCAAAAAGCCATTTATAGAAAAGATCTCTTTACTCAATGAGTTGTGTATATTCATGTCACAGAAACCTATTAAACAATACGCAATTAAATATTACATTTTAAAACGTTTTTCTCATTTCAACCAGGCAATTAACTGTCTATTTTCGGCAGACAGGTTATTGTATTACAAAAGCTTCTTATAAGCTAGTCATGTCTATACTGTAATTTATATGGCATTTTGTAAATTGTATGATTCCTAATGCCGTCATATGTATAAATAACAGCTGCTACTTCAAGGTACACCTATCAATTCAGGCTTTAGTTTTAACACTGCACTTATTTACATAAACGACAACATTGACTTGTTTGCGTCATCGTGTCTATGAGAATCTAATAACCCAAACATGAAGACATTTTCACTTTAACCGTGATCTCGAGACTCTTGGAAGAAAAGACAAAAAAGTGCCTTCCTGGAGGTAGTAGGAAACTTCCTGGATACCGGCGGCCGAGTGATACTGCAGACTATCACAGGTCACGCACACGTGACGCTGCAATACACGCCCTATTTACACATAGCTCTCAAGTTTTGTAGACGCCCCAATTATACATAACTATAAAGTCTTCTAGACGCCCCATTCACATATAACTCTTAAGTCTTCTAGACGCCCCATTCACATATAACTCTAATTTTTTTAGACGCACCATTCATACAAAGCTCTAAAGTCTTCTAGACGCCCAATTCATACATACCTCTAAATTCTAAGGTATATCAGAAGCCCCATTCATGCATACCTCTAAATTCTTTCAGACGTAAGTCTTGTAAAGCTAGCAGACGCTCCTGCTGTACAAAAAGCAAATCCCAGTTACGGAAATCCCGGTTCTGTCCCTCATGGAACCTTGGTGTTGCACTATTCCATCGCATGAGTTATGATTCTATCTCTGTTATTGATAACTGAGCCGCAGGCGTAGGGGCGGGTGGACGGGGGCGTTTGTTCGGCTACGAGTTGCGCTTACTGTGAGTCTGGCATTCCGACATTCATGCTATTTTCGTTTGTCTGACTTGAGTTTGTGCACTTTCATATAAAGCAAACAGTTATTGAACAGGAAAATGGAATATTTAATAAACGAATCATACCAATTGAGATTATTTTTGACACAAATTGTTCTTTAACTCGGCTGAAATTTGTCAGCTGGACATGTATTAAAACATAACGTGTGAATTTATGACGTTCCGCTTCTTGAATGTTACGAAAATGTTTTAAAACACCCGAGAACACGATGAAAATTACAGAATTTTTTAAAAAAATTGTTTCTATTTGTTAAGAATTTTTGGCATGATTAACATTTAAAGAAAAACTTCTTTTGTCTTTCTTCTCAAAGGCCTCCTTTACTGTTATCATACTGTCAATAGTATTTTGTCTGTCGTTGTTACTTTGACTCTAGCCCTCATATTTCCAATCTGTACACATCAAACTACATGTATTGTTCTTACTGAACATCTGTCATTTCTGTATCTACTCATGCTATCGTAAGCCACGCTCTCCAGCAGACACACGTATTCCCCCTGTTCCTAAGTTAAGCACTAAAATATTCGGTGAAAGGTCTCTCTGTTTTCTGTGTGTTAAAAAATGGGATTCTATGCAATCAGAAATTCGTAAGATTCCTACCAATAAGTTTTAAGACTTTCAAAACTGCATGCAAAACAAATAATTTCAATATTTTATTTCCACACTAACCTAACCGACATTTCTTTGAGTGATTAACATGGCTTATGTTTATCATCAATCTTATTATGTTTCCTTAAAATATTTTATGAATGTTTTCAATACACTATTTTTGATGTAGAGCACAGTGAACCCTGCTTCTTGGTGGGATATCCTAATATATAAGTTCTTAAGTTATTATTACTATTATTATTATCCTAGACGAAACACTGCTCCCAGTCAATGTACGGGAAATATTGGCTCACGGGGGACTTCGGACATGGAATGACAATTATCACCCAAATCCAAAACCCCGTTTTGTTTCACTCAATGTGAAGAGATATAATGATTATTTCTACAGTACTCAGCCAACCCGAGTCACGAAAGACATTTACTATTTGACAGCTTTTACGATCTCATAACATAACCATAAGACAAAAAAGAAAGTAATCACAAAGAAATAATTTCTCAAATAAACAGACCAGAACCAAAAAAAATACTTTAATCTTAACACTTTGAATTACGTTTAGATTTAGTTTAAACAATCAGCTATAACTACAGTCGGGAACAGTTTGTTTTGGACGTTGTGTAAACTCAAAATTTTAAATTCGTAAAAAGGAGCCGCCGGCAAAAACAGATTTGTTTTTAAAACAGCTTTTAAACAAAGAACTTTTCCAACAATTTGGAGAAATATCAACGTTGTTTTTGTAACAAAAAACTCATGAATTACTCAAGTTTCCTGCGGGGATTTAAATGATACGCTTCTCCTTGATCGAGGAATTTTTGTTGTTGTCAAAAAAGTGGATGGAATGTTTCTTCTTTCCCCCTCTCTTTTTTTTTTAATTGTAGAAAACCAAATTAATTTTAGTGCGTGGCGATTCTCTAGATCAGGGGTCTCCAAACTACGGTCCGAGGACCAGATGCGGCCCGCAAGGCCCTCTCATCCGGCCTCTGGAGTTTTTTTATTCTAAAAAAAAGATACTATTTTTACCAGTAGTTTACAAAAAAGCTTAGTAGTTGGGGGTTAGTAGTCTGGCCCTAAACAGCTGTTTGTCTGATAACGCGGCCCTTCGGCAGAAACGTTTGAAGACCCCTGCTCTAGATATTCAGGGTATACGAAGAAATTGTATCCAGCAGGAGGTCTTGTATCGGCGATAAGGTTATGTTCCCAAGACGCTGTAATCGCTGAAAGCTTCCATTACATGGCATTGACAATTCTCTCAGGGGCCGTCAGTATAACTATGACCAAAGTAGTAACTTGTATTCATTCATTAGTTGTGGGAATAGCTCCCTAGAATACGATCACCGCTAACAATGCACGGGTAGACTATATGGAGCTCTAAAAAAAACCGCGACATTTGAATAGGTTCAAACCAGGGGCGGATCATCTCAAGAATCTTAGAAGTGATTCTGTTTTTATATATACATCTATGTATGTATCTATGTATGTATCTATGTATGTATCTATGTATGTATCTATGTATGTATCTATGTATGTATCTATGTATGTATCTATGTATCTATCTATGTATGTATCTATGTATCTATGTATGTATCTATATATGTATCTATGTATGTATCTATGTATCTCTCTATGTATCTATGTATCTATCTATGTATCTATCTATGTATGTATCTATGTATGTATCTATGTATCTATGTATGTATCTATGTATCTATCTATGTATGTAGATATCTATCTATGTATGTATGTATGTATGTATGTATACATCTCTATCTATCTATCTATCTATCTATCTATCTATCTATCTATCTATCTATCTATCTATCTATCTATCTATCTATCTATCTATCTATCTATCTAGTCTTTCACTATTTCTACGTACAGAGACTGTGGCAGAATTTCGAAAACAAACAACTGCATGCACCCACCTTTTGCTACGCCCATGACTATTAAAAATATAATACAAATAAATCCAAACAAAAAATCACATTTTTGTAATCTTTAAAAACTCAATCGGATGGCGTTGAATAAATCGATATACCTAATTTGCAATATATGTCATTCCCGTCCGTGGCGCTACTAATTTTAGAAAGCTGAGCACCAAAAATATATTATTTTCGAACGACGCATAAAATTGTTAATTTGGAAAATGAATGAATAAAAGAACAATTAATAATATAAATGATAGTTTAATATTAGATAATTTTTTTTCTTTTGATGAATATGTGTTCGAAATAAATACATTTTTAGCTGAAATTTATTTTTTCTGAAAACTTCCGTCATTTTGACGGGTGATACCTTCTTTCAGCTATAAAGATGACTCATTTTTAAATCCTTTATATTAACTTGTGGTGTCTGAGCCGTGGAAACATGTGCACTGTGGTTAGCCACTTTCTACCCCCCACCCTGCACCACCCTAGCTTGAAACCATTAACTAATTGGCATAACTTGACAAAGGTCATTCGTCAAGCTTATTCCCACTCGTCATGTACTTGTTATGGTGTTGCGAAGTCATGATCGAGAGGAAAGTGGGAAATGAACGGGCACAAACACAAACATTTTTAAAAATTAAAAAAGTAATGTCTTAGCTGGTTATTGAATCTGCGACCTCTGCGTGTTAGGCAAATGTAATAACCGCTACACTACGTAATACATGTTTTTTTGTTGTTCTGAAAAGGATTGTCCGGCGACATGAGACTTCTTAACTGACCGCAAGCTTTGGCCGTGCTGCCCACACGCCCATCCTGTCCGAGACATGCTATAAATAACGTCACTTACTTGTGACAGATGTAAATAGCTCCAGGGCTTTCAGAGGCTCAGCGTCTCGCGCGCGGTTATCGTTCCTCTTTGACCTCGACCTTTAGATCGGCTTGTGTCATAATGGCTGCCAGTTTGACCTCGACAAGTCGGTAGAGCGGTTTTAGTAAAATTGTCTATAGATATAAATCTAGGCCTAAACGTCACGGTCACGTGATGAATTAATCAGCGTCGCCAACTTGGCTGATTGACTAGTGGTTGTTTCATCGGCAGTGACATTTATTTTAGAGATCTAATTAATGCATCAAATTATGTTATTGTGTGGGAGTTGAGGGTGAAGAAGGGGTTTAATAAATTATTTCGATCATGAAGAAATTTGGAACTTTTAACCTATTTGCTTGATGAATAAAGTTAGTTTGAAAGTCGCCCAACACACTTATTGGCCCTCGGCTTGATAACTAGACGGATGAGTTTTCACGGGTATCACTTTATTTATGGATTTTGTTTTACACTGTTCTCAATATTTGAGGTCTACATAAGGGCCGATATCTTAGACAGTACGCGACTTTCAAAACGTAGATAATGGCATTGACGCTATTTCTATACAATAATTTCAAAACTAGCTTTTCAAAGTTAGAGTTTGAGTTTGACAAGACATCATGTTAACCCTTGTCAAGACATGTTAACCGTTGCCACCCTTGTCAAGACATCATGTTAACCCTTGTCAAGACATGTTAACCGTTGCCACTCTTGTCAAGACATCATGTTAACCCTTGCCAAGACATCATGTTAACCCTTGTCAAGACATGTTAACCGTTGCCACTCTTGTCAAGACATCATGTTAACCCTTGTCAAGACATGTTAACCGTTGCCACTCTTGTCAAGACATCATGTTGACCCTTGTCAAGACATCATGTTAACCCTTGTAAAGACATCATTTAAACACTTGTCAAGACATCATGTTAACACTTGTCAAGACATCATGTTAACCCTTTCCAAGACATCATGTTAACCCTTGCCAAGACATAATGTTAACCCTTGCCAAGAAATCATGTTAACCCTTGCCAAGACATCATGTTAACACTTGTCAGGACATCATGATAACCCTTGTCAAGACATCATGTTATCCCTTGTCTAGAAATCATTTAAACACTTGTCAAGACATCATGTTAACCCTTGTCAAGACATAATGTTTACCCATGACGTCTAGACATCATGTTATCCCTTGTCAAGATATCATTCAAACACTTGTCAAACATCATGTTAACCCTTGCCAAGGCATCATGTTAACCCTTGTCAAGACATTATGTTTAGCCTTGTCAAGACATTATGTTAACCCTTGTCAAGACATCATGTTAACCCTTGTCAAGACATCATGTTAACCCTTGTAACCCTTGTCAAGACATCATGTTAACCCTTGTCAAGACATCATGTTAACCCTTGTCAAGACATCATGTTAACCCTTGTCAAGACATTATGTTAACCCTTGTCAAGACATCATGTTAACCCTTGTCAAGACATCATTTAAACACGTGTCAAGACTAGGCCTGTCAACGGGTACCCGGGACCCGGGTACCCGTTGCCATCAGATTACCCGGGCAGTAAAATTCCACCCGGGTACCCGTGAAAATGTAACTTTAATGTCTATATTAACGGAGGCCAAACTTTGGCTCCCATTTGGCTTTTTTTTTTTT
>MUZC01000740.1:13462-31744 GCA_002072015.1 Radix auricularia | reverse complement strand
AAAAGTCAATAAATTAGTTACTAACAGTCTAATAAAATAAAATGACGTTTAGCACCTACGGAGAAGGCGATCATACATTTGTGACGAAGGGGGTGTGTGTTTTAGAAATGTGACATCACATCAAAACGTGCAACTTAAAATGAAAGTTCCACTTAAAAACTTGAATGCTTACAATTTATTTATTGACGATTTACATGAATTTACACGTGTATCGATTTAATAGAGTTCAACTTCACATTAAATACAAACTTAAGTGACAATAAAGTTAATTCACAAATGCTTATTTTCAAAAAGGAGGTACAGCTATTGTGGGGGAGGGGGGCGCGGCTGCAAATCTTTGTTCTAAGGGGATTTTAAGTTTTTGTGACAATGGCGGGGAGGGGGGTATAAATCAGCCAAAATCACGTGACGTCACTTTTAGACGTCGGCCGTGTGGTTACTGAGAAATAAGGGGCATGGAAGGTGGCTAGGTTGCATAGTATAGCTGTATGACGGTGAAAATTATGCGATGTTTTGAACGGGTAACCCGGGTACCCGTTCGAAATTTGGACGGGTACCCGGGCAGCATTTTTCAAAAAATTGACAGCCCTAGTCAAGACATCACCTAAACACTTGTTAAGACCATAGGACAAACCATTTCTCCCTCCATACTGTTTCTTTATTGGTTTCTTATTTAACAGTAACATTCCACTGTTCTAGAAAGCTTCTGTCGTGGAATAAACGTTAGATAAACATTCACTGACGTCACTGATGTTAAGAAATGAGAGGCATAATCTCCAATCTCCTTTTTATGATCTATATAAAGACTATAACATTAATGAGTTATAATACTTTTATAATAAGCTTCCTTCGCATCCAATTTATGGAAAGCTTTTTTTTTAAAGACACGTTTCAATTAAGATATGGAATTACAACTAGGAACATGGTCTTACAGTAATTAAGATTTGGCTTATGGGAAAAGATGAATTGTTAATCAGCAACTTGATTGATTCATGGTTGTATTTATTGACCAAAAAAAAATTATAATAAAAAACAAACAAACAAACAAACAAAACAAAAAAACACATTGTTTTTTTCATCCGGGACAATTTTTTTTTGTTCAACGAATAATACTACGTAAGGCCAACTCACACATTATAAGTTTATAAGCTGTGAAAAGTTTTTGTTAGATTCGATTTATGAGTAGGTATGGATTTATGTAATTTTGACAAGTTTAATGTTTGCGATCGAATGTTAGTTGAATTTTCTCAGAGAATGATTTAAAGTCGCGAGCAAATTCCTAGTGTTATCAGTCATGCTGAGTTTAGAGAAGATATTTGGACTGGGATTAGTATAATTCACAAATTATTGATAGCCTGTATAACCACATGCAAATCAATATATTGTATAATAATGAGATTGTCAGTAACCATCCCGATGACTCCCCCCACGTGGTGTCCACATGTTGGACATCATTATCTAAACATTTAATGTCAGCACTATGTACTTCAAGAAAGGAAACCTTGTCAGACAGTATGAACTGTATGTTCCGGCGTATAAGACGACTTGGCGTATTAAATGACACTCCTATTTTTCCTGTTAAAATATAGATTTTAACCTACTTTCGCCTTATAAGTTCACCCCTCTTCCAACACACTATACAAGTTTTGAATAGGTTTCACAGTAAAATTTTTTTCTTCCTGCTGTTGTAGACAATATGGTATCTTCAGTTAGCCATTTGTATACTGTACTGTATTGCGATACTGGTGCTGTAAGGCATGAATAGGTACAAATACGATATGACGATACTCAGCATATAAGACGACCCCGGATTTTTGAGCTGATTTTTAAGGTTTAGGCAATATATTATATGTAGTATCAATGGAATAATCGTTTTTCTTTTTTTTCTTGCAAGTTAAAAAAAAAAAATTCATTTATTTATTCCTTTTAGCTTTTAGCAAGCTTTTTTATTGAGGGAAATATACGTTGAAAGATATTTGGAAATTCTCTTTTAGAAGATTTTTTTTTAGCTTCCGATAGATTTGTAAAAATAAAAAATTAACGTAACTGAAAGTATTTCGGCGTATTTTCATGACATTTTCGGGTTAAAAAATAATTAACTTAACACTCAATATGTTTACGATTACCGTATAAAAGTATACACTTATAGACCACAGCAAGTCAATCGTGGTTACAGCTGTTGGGTCAAATTTGGAGCCATCTTGATAAACGTCTCATGACATTCCGGGTGATAGCGGGTAATTCTATTAGCCAGGAGCAGTTGATGGGGTCTGTGTTATCACCACAACGAGGCTTATCGTCTTATCTTCAGGGGCGTTGATTTTATTTACATTTTAAAAAATTTACATGTTTATTCATGATGTTTTTAAAGAAGACATTACTTATGTGTGTCAGCTCCAGAATTTGTAGTTTCTTTGGCCTTGGAAAATACAATCCACTGGTTGCGTTGAGCTGATTATGACCAGAAAAAAATAGATGATGAAGTTCTTGTTTTAAAGATCCGATGGTGCGCGGGTTTTACTTTTCATTATTTGTATCAGCAAGGAATGCATTTTAGTAATTAAATATGCTTAATATACATCGGAATGCAGGTGAAAAGTAGGAGAAAAAAATGTGACTGAATCCAGATGTTTTGTTGATTATGACGTTTGTCTGTTGATGTTAAACATACTTTTAAAAAAAAACAGAGATAAATGTGCTTTCTGGGACCTGATGTTTCGGAAAATCTTTCATGAATGTTATAAACAAGTATCTTTTTCTGTCGTAGTTTTATAGCACGTTTTGTGTGTGTTTGTATGTGTGTGTGCGTGCGTGCGTGCGTGTGAGTGTTAGGGAATGACTAGTAAAACTATGGCTCCAGGAATATTTGTGACAAGTGTTAGATGGATAGTCTGAGGTGAACCTGATCGATTCCGACATTAAACCTTATAATAAGATCAACGAAGAACTATGTGGGATAACAAGACATACATTTATTGTTTCCAATAAACTGAGGATATCAATGAGTTTTAAACGTCTTTTTATAAGAAAAGAAATTTAAGGAAGAGGGTATTTTTATGAAAAAAACATCTTTACGATAAGTCTTTTATCTCTTGATCTATGAAACAAAAAGATTTTACAATCTACTTCCTAATTTATGAAGATATTTATTTACCTGCAGAGTCGTCATTATCAATGTTTTTAATGACAATGAATGTCCTAAACAATTCTCGTTGGTAAACGTTTGATGAGGCACATTTACAAAAAAATAGATAACTGATATCTAGACTCTAGACCAGTGAGAGCGAACCTATGGCACGCGTGCCACAGTCGGCACGCAGAGCCTTATCACCCGGCACGCAACTAAAATATAATTTCCATATTTAAACCCCTTCTACTGGTCCTTTGTGTTTGAATTTTCTATAAATAAACGGATTTTTAATTACATTTTTGGCACGCGGTTCCATAAAGGTTCGCCGTCACTGCTATAAACTCTGATTTATTTTACAGTAAACAAGCGTGGCAAATAAATGTACTGTGTCACTAGTCTTCCTGCAATAACATGTAGGTTAGAGGCCTAATGGAGGATGATTCTTTCGCCGGTTGACTTAGTTTTCTGTTTGCAATATTTATTATTATAATTATTAATTATGTGTATTCACAAAATTTGAGGACAAAACACAGGCAGCAGTTTTATGTTGTAGCATTGAAGAACTGCATGAACATAAGACGTAGCGCTGGCGCTAAAGGGTTAGTTGCCAGGTGCCCAGGCTTAAAACACATAGTCCTTTCCTGTTACCAATTCTTCTGGTCCACCATATATACTTTAAGCCGCTTTAATGCACATAAAGATAATAGGCCTGCACGTGTTCTTTAGGGGCTCTAATGAGTTGCTAGCGTACTCATTAACTATGTTCTTATTTAATGTTCTCATTTACCCAATGAACCGATACGCTGTTTCTAATTGAAATTGAATAATATTCTGATAATTTTTTAGTCTGCCTGATAACTCTATTTACTTTTTGTACTTCCCACAGTAATTAACAGACAGGTTATAAAAACTCGAGTGAGTATTTAAACGCAAGTTTCAACAAAGAATTTCTGATTTGTTTATTTTAGGGAAATCATTCTAAATTAAATTAAAATTCGATTCAAATAATTAATTCTGAAACTAAACACAATATGACGTCCTATCCCCTCATGCTACATCACACCAAGAATGTGTCAATATAATGCACTTCGTGTAACAATCTAACATTAGCATTCACAAAGCGGGAAAACCCCATTAATTATCATTCTAGATTACATTAAAGGTAATTTCTAATAAATTATTTTGACAATTTAAAATAAAACAAAATACTAGCTAAAAATTGCTGCTAAAATTACGGGATTTGAACGAAAAGAGATTTTTAAAAAAATTCCTTCTCCAGCATTATTCTAAATATTATTAGCTACATTTTGGCGTTTGTTTAGACCCGATACATGTTAAGGTTGGCAAGAAATTGACAAAATACTGATATATTCGGGGTTTTTTAATTTCCCAAGAAATGCAGCAAATTTTTTCGGTAATTTTCTTTACCCGTGCACATCCTTGGGACCTCCATCACATATTTGCAAAAGACCTGAACAAAATATCTTGTATGGTTCAGGAGGAGTTGTTGTTGAAAGCTCGAAAAGACTGGCCAGACTTTTCGAATCTATAAACGCAATTCCCAAGGGAAATTGCGTTAAAAATAATATCAGTATTAACATGATACGGTACTGTGACAGTGACAGCAAGAATCATATGCTCTACACTGAGATCATTTCAAGATCTTTTCAATTCTTTCCTGCTTTCATTTCTCATTGTGTGACGTGCGATCCAGCGGTTAAGGCGGTGATGTCTTGTGATATTTTGTGATATGTTTTTTTATATAAAAAGATGTTTGATGTTTTATGGTGTTTTTTAAAGTTATATTTTTGTTGACATGACGTCAAGAACTATGTCTGCATCCATCGACTAGACGTTTATCATTGTCAACGCTCCGTTTTCTCACATTAGCAAAGTTCAGCGCGGGTAGCACTGTTGAAATGTCAGAGCTGGAGGGAAATACAATATATTTTTTAAAAAAAAATTAAGCATAATTATTTTAGGAAAACTTTTGTTAAAATATGAAATATGGAATTTCACAAACGCAATTCAGGAATGAAATTTCATATTCATTGCATTAAAATGTGTTAATCATCTCAAGGTCATGCGGAATTGGCGGTACATTTGTTAACGATGATGAGAGATTAGGCCCAAGTGGTCATCATAAAGTTGTGATTTATTCTGTTCTCCTTTGATCATGAATCAAAGTTTCAAATATAAGTTGTTGTAATTTGCAAACTAGAAATAGCTTCTTTTTATTTATTTGGATTAAACCTTATTTCTCTCTTAAAAAATAAATTTACATTTTACAACAAATGTTCGTTTGATAGGACGATTAGCTACAAGGTGACTGACAAGAGCTTGCATTAGCTACCTACAAGGTGACTGACAAGAGCTTGCATTAGCTACCTACAAGGTGACTGACAAGAGCTTCATTGGACGTGGAAACGTCATTAAAAATATATTTAAATATCCATTAAAAAATGTAAAAAAACAAAACAATTTAAATCCTTTATATTTGAGACATAACCAAAAGTGTATGCACTACCATACGCACCTCTCGGCAGACTAGCTTAAACATTTACATGTTACATAGAGATACATAGAAATAAAATAATCTAAACATTCATTGATTTAATTACAGCATATTCCATCCATGTGAAATTTTAATCATTTTTATCGTCGCCACAAGCCTGCCGGCAAAATGTCGGCTCGATAGGAGATCGGGCAGTGGGTTAAAAATCTATCCAAAGTTTTTGTGACAGTCAGATGCTATGAGTTAATATAATTGATTAAAAAAGTATTTGCTATGAAACCTGTTTCAACTAAAGAAAAAAAGAGGGAAGAAGGAATTTTTACACACATGCTGGAATACTTTGACCAATGGCGAGCAACGCACTCAGTGTCTCTAGAATCACAGTTGAGCTCTCTAACCTCTGTCATATGTGTTTCGGTGTTCCCACCCTGAGGTTATTTTCCCCTTGATCACTGCCACTCTCTGCCACTCTCTTTCCCTTCTTGTCTTTCCGTTTCATGTCTCTGTCTCTATTCTCTCTGTCGATTGCTATCTCTCTACTCTAAATAATTCACATTCACTTTCTCTTTCTTACGCACACAATTTCGTTATATTCTCTCTTTTTTTTTTGCCGCTCAGGCCATTACATTTTCATATCACCCCCCCCCCAACCAGGTTTTGGTCATTGTCATTGATTCCTAAGTCCATCGGTGGCGAGGTCTCTAAGTTGTCTCCCAATACACACACATTCATCACAAGTTGTTGGTAGTAGTTATTGGCGTGACGGTCCGTCCGTCGCCCCCTCACCTAGTGCTTGAGACACGGCACTGATACAAACCTTTTCTCTCTCTCTCTCTCTCTCTCTCTCTCTCTCGCGCAATCTCTCCATCCGGCTTTGCTTTCTTGTCTGCCTCTCTAACTTACTCACGAACTCACTGCACCCTCCTATTTCCGAGCCCTCTATGAATAAAAAGGTTATCACAACACAGCCCTGATAAGTGCCAAACGATGCTACTATTAAGGACCTCGTTAAGATCAACTATAACCTCGCCATGTCCTCGTCTACGTAACCCTTCTGTTTGTTGCACTAACTGAGATCTCTACGGCAGTGTGGCGGTGGCATATGGGGAGCGCAACGTATTCCAAGACTCACGGAAGTTGTCTTGCAGTTTAACATAAACATCCAGCGGATCTAAATTCGTGCAAGTGGTCTCTAAATAAATTTTGATCATTTCTTTATTAAAAGTATGTCTGGTCTATTATAATCTACTCCTCCCCCCCCCCTTTTCCCCTTAATCCTTTAAGCTTGATTATTAAAAAATGGAAGTAAACGAAAGTAAAGTTAAGATTAAGAGGATGGCATAATGTCTATAGAAAACTCATTCAACATCTAAGGCCAAAAAATGTTATTTTAAAACTAAGACTTGCAGTTGTGGGAAGACGTTTCTTCTGTTCAATTAAAAAAAATTATCAATGATAAAATGAAAAGCAAGCATTTCTGATGGTAGAATATCAGGATGTAATAATTTTTTACAGGCATTGTTAATATGGCAGTCACACGTATACGAATAAAAATAAACCAATGCATTAACAATAAAAAAAAAACCCTTAAAAGACAAGTTTATGACTATACATCCTATAGACGAGACATAACTGTTAGGATGTTCATTATAATACGTAGCGCAAGACAATCCGAAAAACAAAATTCTAGTTATGTCTGTTAAACATGTTTAATATAATGCGCACCGATCGTGAATATATTTTTTTAAAAAAAGTATTGTCAATATAATACACACCTTATTGCGCGACAGGAAAGGTTCTACAATATAATTCGCACCAAGATACTCTATCTTAAAAATTAACATGATACATAGAGATAAATAAAATAAACTAAACATTTTTAATTTAATTACAGTACATGAGATCGATTTGAATTTTTGATACATCATTGTTTGTCATTGGCACGAGTCTGCCTGCAAAATTTCAGCTCGCTAGCTTACGAGAAAGTGGGTTAAATATCGATCCAATTTTGTTTTCGCCAAGCAAACAAACAATCAAGGGCTCAATGAGACACAACGAGTAAATATAAAAGATTTTAAAAATTAATACAAAATACACTTGGTACCTGGTAAGTTGCAACTGAGCCTTAAAATACTCAGGCTGGTACTGATTAAATTGTTTGTTCCATTAATCGGGTGAAAATTGAATAGATCAATCGATTAATTACATCTTTGTAACGCATATTTAGATTGCTATTTATCATTTCGCGACTTCGGTTAAGTCGCGGTAGTTCCACGCCTCCCAATTTTGTGACGTCAGACATCAAATTCGTTCTGCTTTGCAAGAAATATGGGAGGAAAACCTTTTTATTAACGTATCCACGTCTCAATAAATAATAACTAACAAAAATAATGGATTATTAATAAATTGCAACAAAAATATTAGAAATAGTATTTTCTTAAATTTTAATCGAATTTTAATCGATCAAATTAATTTTCATCGATTATAATTCTAAAAATAATTATCACTTAATTATTTTTTCTAATTTCCGCAGCGCTAGAAAATACTACCCTAATCTGTAACAAAGCCGACCAATTGATCTCTCACTTCAGACAAGAGCCCCGATAGTACCTGGGAAAGCCCACATTTTAATGAAGGGCTTGGGGGCGTTACGGTATTGTTGACTAAGAGTGAGCGGATAAGGACAGTTCAATAGAACGAATACCTCCAGGAGTTACAAGGGAATCTTCATCATGCGTCTAGACATAGATGACGGCATTCAATATGGCGTACGACACGTGACCGCAAATAACTCAAAAACTAGGCTCCGGGTTACCTCCGGCAACAATGTCTGAGCCAATGTTTTCTCAAGGGATATTACAGTTATTTCATGATAATATATAACTTGACACGAGTCAAATACCCAATATGGGCTCAAATTGAATGTTGAAATTCGGACAGTCTGCTGACTTGAACGTCTAAAAATTTATGAATCCTGTATGATAACATGGTCATACATTGAAGGTATTAATCCTTCCAATATGATTACAGGGGAGAACATTTCTTGTTTTATATTTCCCACGCTCTTCAATTAGAAATTGAAACGAGCGGATTTTTAAATAAATTTTTAAAAAAAAACTGTTAAACAAATTCTTGTCGAACCAACAAAGCCATTAAATGGCCTGAAAGAGAAAATTAAAGTGCTTTGTTTTTTCCCGCAGGAAAAACCACATAAATCATTATCAATACCATCTCGCCCCCAACCAAACCTCGGCGTGTCCTCGTCCAATAGAGCCAATCTCAGTGGCAGTGAAGATTCCCCACTTCAAGCGCTAACCTTCACACGAGAGTTACCAAGAAATAATTAGAGGGTCGACTTTCATTCGGTCAGATACTAGGGCAGGGTCGGGCTGGGTGCTAGACCTTGGAGATTTGAGTAACCCCATCCCCCCCCACACACACAACAAATCTTTTCCACTTTTTTATGTAACGAAAGCGCGGTAGGTTTAATCAGGATTAATGCCAGGTCTGGTGATTGAGTTAGAGTGATAAAAAAGTGCTTCTATTCATAATGGAAATGGATGCTATGAGTGCTATATTTGTACATTTTGAATGAAGGGCTATGGGTGCTGTGAGTGCTACATTTGTACATGTTCAATGTTGGGCTAAGGGTGCCGTGAGTGCTACATTTGTACATGTTCAATGTTGGGCTAAGGGTGCTGTGAGTGCTACATTTTTACATTTTGAATGTTGGGCTATGGGTGCTGTGAGTGCTACATTTGTACATTTTGAATGTTGGGCTATGGGTGCTGTGAGTGCTACATTTGTACATGTTCAATGTTGGGCTAAGGGTGTCGTGAGTGCTACATTTGTACATGTTCAATGTTGGGCTTAGGGTGCTGTTAGTGCTACATTTGTACATTTTGAATGTTGGGCTAAGGGTGCCGTGAGATCTACATTTGTACATGTTCAATGTTGGGCTATGGGTGCTGTGAGTGCTACATTTGTACATGTTCAATGTTGGGCTAAGGGTGCCGTGAGTGCTACATTTGTACATGTTCAATGTTGGGCTAAGGGTGCTGTGAGTACTACATTTGTACATTTTGAATTTTGGGCTATGGGTGCTGTGAGTGCTACATTTGTACATGTTCAATGTTGGGCTAAGGGTGCCGTGAGTGCTACATTTGTACATGTTCAATGTTGGGCTAAGGGTGCTGTGAGTGCTACATTTGTACATTTTGAATGTTGGGCTATGGGTGCTGTGAGTGCTACATTTGTACATATTGAATGACGGGCTGACTGCACACATCACACGAATGTCTTTAAATTAAAGTTAAACTTATGTATGAATAGTTCGCTTCTGATTACAAGCTTACACGGCTTTTCTTGTTTTAAAAAATACCCCCCCTCCCGCATTCCAACATTAAAAAATATCAATTGCTTTATTATAACAATATGACAGAATTTTTCAAACATTCTTCATACACATGTGGAAGCCAGATAATATGTTGATTAATGATTTAAAAATTTATTTAGCATGACCGTTGTCGGATATTGAATAAGAATATTGATAGAATAATTACAAAAGGGACAAATTTAAGGTTTTTGATGGAATAATTGAAGAGCCTGGGTAGGATTTCAAAGGGATAGGATAAAGTGATGTGATATATTACATACTCAGGTATTGAATTATCCTAACTGGATTTGCGTTAATCGTGAAAAAGTGACTGTTTAGTTTCAACCCTGTCAGCCAGTTAGCAATCATAAACACATTCGTTCTTTACGGCTGATAGTCCTACAAGTAGGATTTGTCTTGATGGATCTTTAGATGGGCGTAATGTGGAGTACAACGGCTTAAGTGTCCCACTCGATGTATCTTGATGGGCGTAATGTGGAGTACAACGGCTTAAGTGTCCCACTCGATGTATCTTTAGATGGGCGTAATGTGGAGTACAACGGCTTAAGTATTTCACTAGATGTATCTTTAAATGGCTGTAATGTTTAGTACCACGGCTTAAGTATTTCACTAGATGTATCTTTAAATGGCTGTAATGTTTAGTACCATCTCTTAAGTATTCCACTAGCTGTATCTTTAGATGGCTGTAATGTTTAGTACCACGGCTTAAGTATTTCACTAGATGTATCTTTAGATGGCTGTAATGTTTAGTACCACGGCTTAAGTATTCCACTAGCTGTATCTTTAAATGGCTGTAATGTTTAGTACCACGGCTTAAGTATTCCACTAGATGTATCTTTAGATGGCTGTAATGTTTAGTACCACGGCTTAAGTATTCCACTCGATGTATCTTTAGATGGCTGTAATGTTTAGTACCACGGCTTAAGTATTCCACTAGCTGTATCTTTAAATGGCTGTAATGTTTAGTACCACGGCTTAAGTATTCCACTAGATGTATCTTTAGATGGCTGTAATGTTTAGTACCACGGCTTAAGTATTTCACTAGATGTATCTTTAAATGGCTGTAATGTTTAGTACCACGGCTTAAGTATTATACTAGATGTATTTTTTAATGGATGGGAAGTTTATTAACCACGGCTTATGATGATTGTGATGTTTAGTACCACGGCTTAAGTATTCCACGAGACGTATCTTTAGATGGCTGTAAATGTTTAGTACTACGGCTTAAGTATTCCGCGAGATGTATCTTTAGACGGCTGCAATTTTGTGTTAAACAACCGCGCGTCCGCGCCTAAAACAATTTTCCTCAGAAATTATAAATAATTGTGACATGGTTATATAATATTGCGTTTTTGCAGGTATTTGATTTGTTGGAAATTTGACACATTCGTATAGTTTTCGCGGTGCTACACATGTTAAACATGGCTCGTTTTCACATCCTGGGGGAAGATTTCTTTGACCGAGTTTAAGTCAGTGGTCAAACTATGGGCAGCGGTCAAGATTTGACCCTTCAGGGGTCTTCGGTCTTGAATCCCTCCACCCACTCCCAAGGTTGCCGTAGTGACCAGACAATAATCTCATTAGCCCTACTTACTTCCCTTTGGCGTACCAGACTGTTTGTCTGGAGGTTAACAGATTTCTTTTCACTTTCAATATGTTTAAGGTATTATTTCCTTTTACTTCTTATACCCTTAAGTATTATTTCCCTTGTTGTTTTTCTGTTTGTGTTTTCAATGGCTTTTAGAGATTTTCTCTGAAACCACAATTGAAAAATCTTCATTTTCCAAAACAAAAACAAAAATGCTCAGTAAGTTTTTAATCTACTGTACTGACCTGACTTAGAGCAGGAACACAGATGAGTTCTGATCTTTAACATTTTTTTGAAAACCAACGCAATTGCGTTTTAAAAAATAAGTTCGTTCTTTCTTTGGTTGTATAATCAATAAATCCACCTCTTTTATTGGTACAGTAGTCTTCTCTTTGAATATCCTCTAGTGATCTGACACCAAAGTTAATTAAAATGAAGCTATCAGCATTACAATGGGCATTGTCACTTATAAAACCGAAAAACGTCATAACTCATTGAATAATGTTCTATTTTTTTAGATCATATTTTAGCGGAAAATTTTTTTGAAGCATAAATACAGTCGAATCAACAAGTTCTCAAATTTGTTAGCCTAGTAAAATAGCGAAACTGTCTTAAATTTACGAAGAATTAACAAATATCTGATAAGATACTTCCTTCTCAATATCCTTTTATTTACAAATTGACTCGTATCTTTTATTATTTGTTTAATAAACGTTAATATATATATCCCCAATTTTTCTATCAATAGATTACCGCCATAGTATGACAAGGCCTGGCCTCTACATGAATACATCTGCACCCTGTTTCATGATCTAAAATCATATTTTCCATTCGACCTCGTTTCAATGACCTAATTTGGGCGTTAATTCAATCCAGCGATTGTAGGCGCTACGTTGTGAAGATTTTCTCTTGCTAAGTCTTCTGTTTATCTTTTGTATTTTGTAAGGCGTTCCACCGAATATCAACGACACAAAAAAAGCTTAACCTAATAGCATTGCCATTTGTTATAGGATTGCGACTGTATTATTAGTTCTTTCATTGGACTTATTTTATGAGATTAGGTAAAGTCTGTTTGAAGTTAATCCCGTTATCTTGACTCGTCCAGCTCAAAGATTAGGACGATGTTCAGAGAAAATAAGAAAAGTCTATGAGTGCGTCAAGAAGATTTGAGTTCAGAAATAATTTTATTTCGTTGAATGACTGCAAACGAAGCTGAAACCCTTGATTCAACCGCTAGCCAATATAAATATATTTTTGGAGTCAACCTTAAGTTTTTTATTAAATCCACAGTTAAAACGGTCACATACACACAAACACACACATACAGACACACACACACAATTAAATACATAATTAGTTGGGTAAGTTAAAATATTAATTAAGTCCATATTGAAAAGCTAAAATAATTATTTGGGGTGATTATATTTACAATAAATAAATTATTGACCCGAATTTAAATATGGTATCAATAGACGTAACGAAAGTTAGTTTCGGATTCAGAAAGCTTAATTTTAGTAAAATTATTGTCATCTGTCTTGGGGTATAGAGTAAATAGAGTGTGATCACTGGAAAAAAAAACCCTATGAATTTGTCAATGGGTTCATTGCGTGCCCTACTACAAGAAAGCAAGCAGAACTCTGAGCCGGCGTTCATGTTGCTATTTCAATTCTTTGATGACGTCACTTATTGATACATTTTTATCATCTTCAAATTTCCTGCCTTGGAATTACATGTCAGTGTCTATGATGGGTTGGGATTCCAGCTTAATCCTTGCTTGGCACGAAGATTGTTGGAGAGACGATTCAATCTCGTTTAAAAATGTAGAAGTTAGAGCCGGTATCCAGTGTTAGTCCTTGAAGTGTTCGGGGATTAATGGCTTGGTTTAAGCATCGTTTACACAGATGATACATGTTACACATTGGGGAGATACAGGGCTGTTTGTAGGCTGATACGTGGTTGATACAGGGCTGTTTGTAGGCTGATACGTGGTTGATGCAGGGCTGTTTGTAGGCTGATACGTGGTTGATGCAGGGCTGTTTGTAGGCTGATACGTGGTTGATACAGCGCTGTTTGTAGGCTGATACGTGGTTGATACAGGGCTGTTTGTAGGCTGATACGTGGTTGATGCAGGGCTGTTTGTAGGCTGATACGTGGTTGATACAGGGCTGTTTGTAGACTGATACGTGGTTGATAAAGGGCTATTTCTAGACTGATACATGGTTGATACGGGGCTGTTTCTAGACTGATACATGGTTGATACGGGGCTGTTTCTAGACTGATACATGGTTGATACGGGGCTGTTTCTAGACTGATACGTAGTTGATACGGGCTGTTCTAGGCTGATACGTGTTTATACAGTGTTGACTCCAGGCTGATACAAAGTTGATTCAGGGCCTGTATAAGATTGTTTCAGGGCTCAAACAGTGCTAATTACTGGTTCAAACAAGGCTCATTCGGCGTTGACTTATGTTTGATAAAGGGTTGATAGAGGGTTGATTACGTGTGATAAAGGGATTATACAGAGTTAATACATTTCTGAAAGGTTATCAACTGGTTGACACAGGGTTGAAAGAGGGTTGACTTAGTGTATAGTATGTACATAGTTCTAACACGAGATCGACACAAGAGATGGGTACACGGTTGGTGAGGGTTAATATAAAATAGACAAAAATGTTGCACTTTTTGGACAAAAAAAGCATTACCGGGTAGACGCAAGGTTGACACAGTGTTTTCTCGGGAACACGTCAACACAGTCGGTACATGGTGTTATTTAGTTAAATAATGATTACGTCATCGATTTAAATCAGTTTCTTGTGAGCTTAAATAGAAACTCATCACACAACCAAAAGCGACAAATTAACTGACACTAGGGACCATAGATATCAAGTATCAACCAGAGGCTGGCAATTCGACAGACGTGACACCCAAGAATGAGGTTTTCAATGAGTTAACGCCTGCATTCAAAATGTAATCTCTTGGGTGAAACGTTTCTCTCTTTAAACAATGCAAACACATGGGTTAAACTTACTAAAGTCGGACCTCGCTAAGTCAGACCTCTCATAATCGGACCTCGCTAAGTCGGACCTCGATAAGTATGACCTCGCTAAGGCCAACTCATAGGGACCCGAAAAAAATTCGAATGACGAGTTTTCGAGTTAAGGAAAAATGGCGAAACAGGTGCAGAATTTGGCCAAGACCTAACAATTAATTTTAATGAGAAAGGTTTTTGACTCAGGGAAGTTCGACTTAGTGTGGTCCGACTGTATAGTCCTGTCTCATTTCGTTTGTTTTTCTAAAGCCATAAAAATAACTAACTATGAGGAATATTAAGAGATTTTAAATAAAACTATGAAAGATCAAAGATCCGCCAAGGTGAACCGTTGATATCTTTAAAAACGAAACAAATTTATATCATAATCAGTGTTGACCAGCGAAAACGATCAAAGGTTGTGGAAGAGACGAGACTGTTACAATAAACCAGATGTCGTGAAAGTGAGCGAAGGTCACAATGGCATTTTGGGGATGATTTTTTTTCTTTTTAAGCATCCCTAGAAGGTCTTAAGAAATGGTCATATGTCAAGGTTACATAATGTTTATTATGTTTTATTATGTAATATTAAAAAAATTTTTTTTTTTAAAAATCACGCCTGAAGCATATCATTAAAGTAAAGCACAAGAAGATATCTAACTTTTCTAGCAGCAGCGTTGCGTTCAAAAGCCGCAACGGTTTTGACTAAAGAGTTTCTTAAGATTATAATTTGTCCAATTAACGACTAAATTATTATCTGGGAAATTAATGAAATCCCAGCCACAAATGTCAGCTTTATTTCTAGTACCGGAATGAAAACAAATTATGGATTAGTGTCAGTGTATTGAAAAAGTTTCTAGAACTTTCCACCTGTCAGGAGACAGAGGTGACACTACATCAACCACTTCATAAGGTGGTGCCATGAGATAAGGACATTGTTTTACCTTCTGCCGTCAAATATTTTCTTTATTAAACTTACCTATATTAACTCACAGCGTCGGCTTGTCGCAAAATTTTTTGATCAATTTTTAACACACTTCCCGGTATCCTATTGAGCTGAAATTTTGTAGGCAGACTCGTGTCAACAATAAAAATGATCTATAATAATCTATATCTATAATACAATCTATAAATCTATAAAAATTTCACATCGATCGAATGTACTGTAATTAAATTAATTTATTTTTAGATCATCTCTATCTTCATGTAGAGTGTAAATGGTAATGCTAGTCTGTCGCGGAAAATATATCAAACATCCCTTTTTAATATTACTGATCTCTAACTGTATTTGCTAGTCTGCCGCAGGGGTGTGTAATACGCGCGGTGCGTATTATATTGAACATACTTAGTTATCTCTTATATTTCAGGATTTATAGTCAAAAACTGTGGTTTTTACGTTTAAAAAAAAAAGTTTTATTTATCCAAATATGAAATTATTGACATTACACATGAGGGTAGAACGATCGAGGATGCGGGTGTGGGGGGGGGGGGCTGGGGGTTGGATGGCGTACATCTTATCTTTAACGGGGGTGAAGACAGAAGTCATGATGACAGTAAAGAAAAGTAAAATTATCCTCTAAACTCTGGCAGCACTGCATCTGGTCGCTGTGATGTGGCCCACCAAACATCTGTAGTTACAAGCGGGTTGGCATTAGGCAAAAGTTCACCTCCCTTGTAGTGTACGTCATTTCGGCCTAGTCCCCTGTTTAATCTCCTGCTCCGTGACGTCACTAGAGTAGGTGTCACACAGTGCGGTAAACATGTGGTTTCTTATTCAGGTATCCCCTCCAGACTTTTGGGGCCGTCAATATATGACGTCATGCGATTTTGACCGATTTTTTTAACCCCGTCTCCCCTTTGTCACACGTCTTCTCAAAAAGTTAGACTCCCCACTCCAATATTACGTCACAAAAGTTTTGCCCCCACCCGAGTCAGATACATTTTTTGTCATTTAATTATGTATTTAGTTTAGGCCTGCGCTCTGATATACTAACACTCATGAAGCTCATGTGAAACGTCATTAAATAAATTATAAGCAATCACATTTTTAAGAAGAACTGTTATTTAAGTTGCGTGTTTTGACGTGACGTCACAGTTCTTGAGCTTCCCCCATCCCCCTTTTCACACAATGTCAATAATGTGTGACCCCCCCCCAACCCACTCACTAGGTGCGTGACGTCATTTATGGACGGCCCCTTTAGTAATCACGTGAGTTTCTGGGAATTCCCATCGTCTTTGGGAATTCCGGAGACCTCTTCGTAAATTTAATTTTCTTTTATTAAAAAAATAAATACATTGTATCTAAATAATTATTTTAAAAAAAAAAATTACAAATTAGTGTAAACAGAGACTCGAAATTATATTTAACTGCACGTTTAAAAAAAAAAAAAAAAAATTTACTACACAGATGCTCAACCGTTTTCAAAACATAATCAGATTTTAAAAAAAGAAACGCGCCCTTACTGTGCGTACTAGTAGAAAGCTCCTTTTATAAGTTTTAATTTTTGGAAGGGACAAATTCCGAAATCTAATTAATTTTAAACATAATTTATGCATTGACAGTAAACAAAACTTAAAATAATTGAGACACAGAATTTTAAAGAAATTTTTATAATAATTTCTTTTCTATTTTTTATTCAATAAAAGGAAAAAAAACAACACACTTTTCTTTCTGGGGCTGTCTTTGTTCCGTTTCTTTTTTTAAAAAATATTTTTTTAGTCCTCCCACTATTATAATTTAAGACTTAACTAAGTTTTATGCTGAAATTCACTTTCAAAGCTGAGACTAATCCACAGCAATAGCTGCTGAAACTGATCTCTTGATGCACGTTAAAAGTTCTTTAAATACGTCTCGCAAACCGAAGAGCGATGAGCGTAACAGTTGTTTTTCATCATCATCATCAGTGGCACTACAGCCCATATAGGCCTGCTTTTTACACGTCAAATTCAACATGTACTTCTCAACAAAATTAACGCATCTTAAAATGAGATGTTGATTTGATTTTTTCCCCATCTTTGATACATGTTTTAAAGAGTCAATACTTTTAAAAAAAAATACTATGACTTATCATGCTGAGTAAATCTCACAATAAAATAAAGTAAATTACCCACATAATACATTTCATTGAAAGATTTACTCAAGGCTAAAGGTTAAACTTCTTGGTTTCGCCTTTACCGGTACTCATAGGACTATTTTGTTTTGTTTTACCTGCCAATGTCCGTAAGTTATTTACTCTAAATACCTTAAACTCTCTTTACATTCCCTGGACCCAGTCTCGCTCTGGTCTGGATCGGTATGGTTACGTCATTGAGATTCTCAGATAATAAACTTTTTAAAAGAAATATTCAATCCTAAGCTACAGGCTTTTTTTGCCCAATTCCAACGGAATCATGAAATATTACTAAATGTCAATCATTTTGTAATTATGTTGATCAAAAATATTTGTAACGGGCTTCTTGTTATGCATCAGTCGTTAAAAAAAAAGCACTGAGAATAATTTACTCACTCGGCAATTTACAGTTTCAAATCATTATTCTCCAAAACTTCTTTTTTTTATAAAAATTATTATTATTATTGTTATTATTATTACCACCATTATTATTATTATTATTATTATTATTATTG
>MUZC01000739.1:168684-182538 GCA_002072015.1 Radix auricularia | reverse complement strand
TGTAGCTGACGTATGGACCACTCTCTATTGTGATGTCGTCATTAGATGGAGTGGAGCTTTCATCTCTTCCCGCCGACCCAGGGGTTGTGATGTGGACCTGTTAAAACAATCGAAGACATTGTGTTTACAAATCTTGCTATAAAGAACTTATCTAGAAATGTCGGCACGCCCAACAACCGTGTATAAAACCAGTTAAACATGACATTATGGCTAGAGCTGTCTTTGACCCACAAGAATTGTAGGGGATCGTCTGAAGATTCATGATGACGTGTGATCTAAATTTTTATAAATTATGTTATTTCCGAAATCGATAAATAGCTTTTTGTGTAACTATTACTATTTTTTTTAAGTTTGTGAATGTTATTTCGGATATTGATATCCTTTTTGATATTAACTTCTAGTGTGCAGATACTGATCTCCCATCCAGCGCCTCCCCAGGTGGCGGATAGGGTAAAGCCCACCAGATATGGAGGGTACCGGGGACATAAAATACCCGGGGCGGACCAAAATCAGAATCTGCTGCCTACCAGGAAGTGGAGGGATCCACATAGGCTAGGGACCCAACCCAAACAAAGGCAGCTATCCTGAGAGCTACAAGCGGCATCCCCCCTCGAAGGTTGTGCACATGGCTGACGACCTCATCACGTTAAAAAATACAGTTACGAAAACGAAAACACAAAATGAAATTCATACTGATCACACTGGATTACGTCCCATGACTGTCCACAAACATGAGATTATAATAGCCACTTGGAACGTGGTCGCTCAAGACTGAGATGGATCGATGATGTGGAAATGGACCTACACCAGCTGGGGGTTCGAGCATGGAGAAAGAAAGCCATCAATCGATCTGGATGGAAGTATGTGGTGGAGCAGGCCAAGGCCCTACATGGGCTGTAGTGCCACAGATAATGATGGTGATATTAAATTGATACATTATGTAATTTCAACATATACTCTTATGCACCATATTAAATGTCCATATTACAGCATATTCTCAGATGAACCATATTAAATGTCCATATTACAGCATATTCTCAGATGAACCATATTAAATGTCCATATTACAGCATATTCTCAGATGCACCATATTAAATATCCATATTACAACATATTCTCAGATGCACCATATTAAATGTCCATATTACAGCATACTCTTAGGTGCACCATATTATATGTCAAAGAACAAAAGAAGAAGTCTAATAGAATTATTACTGAGAGGAATTTATTTCCTGAACTTCTTGCTTTCATTTAATAATAATAAATAAAATCGATTTTTTTACATTCATTCATGTGTTTAATCTGTGCTAATCCATATTCATCTTCGTATGACTAATGATTACGTGGCAAATACACTAGGGTTATAAGGAATATTTACAGAGGTTACTTAATACGCATAATTTTTTAATATTTTACAGCTACAAATAAAATATATTCAATCCAAGTCACCATTGCTCACATACTTTAATCAGAAATGCTATATCCAAAAATTTTATTTCTAAATACTGTAAGAGGTAATAATTTTCCTGATTTTGTTACTACATGACAGAATGGTTACTATGACAACGACATAACAGAGTAGTGTCAACTCTTATATGTAATTATAACAATCTACAAAACCTCACCACTATATTAAACAATAAAAACTCACGTGTACTGGAAAGTTTGTCAACGTGATCATGTCGCATAGTATTGTTTGATTTATTTGCCTCAAGGTGACATCTGGTGACATTTGGGGAACCGCTATGAGGTATTCCAATCCCTTGAAAGACTTTTGTGCTGAAACAACTAAGATGTCATTAAAATTTTCTCATTCCTCAAGTTCTTGTAAACATTTCTTATCTTATCTTGTACATAACTTTCCATCCATTAGATTATTTCGGCAAACACATATTAATGGTGTGAGATAGGTCTTGCATTTTCATTAGAGTTTTTAATGTTGATAGTTTGTTGGCTTTCTGGTTTTATCAGACCAATCATTCCATGCCCCGTAGACCTATAGACAGTCGGAGTATTTGTATGTGTTCTTTCATTGCCAATAGAAGAACAAATCTATTTTATCTCTATGTATATCTGGATGTTTTATTAAATTGTGTTTGCGTTTTATTTCTAAATTATAATTCATTTTCATTCCATTCTATAGAGACTTTTTTTTATTGTTGACAATTTGATGAGAAATTTAATTTGTAACAAGTCATAATACGTTAAACATACCTTCAATATTATGTAAACGTCTAAATACGTTAAACATACCTTCAATATTATTTAACACGTCTAAATACGTTAAACATACCTTCACTATTATGTAAACGTCTAAATACGTTAAACATACCTTCAATATTATGTAAACGTCTAAATACGTTAAACATACCTTCAATATTATGTAACACGTCTAAATACGTTAAACATACCTTCAATATTATGTAACATGTCTAAATACGTTAAACGTACCTTCAATATTATGTAACACGTTTAAATACGTTAAACATACCTTCAATATTATGTAACACGTCTAAATACGTTAAACGTACCTTCAATTTTATTTAAACGTCTAAATACGTTAAACATACCTTCAATATTATGTAACACGTCTAAATACGTTAAACATACCTTCAATATTATGTAACACGTCTAAATACGTTAAAAGTACCTTCAATATTATGTAAACGTCTAAATACGTTAAACATACCTTCAATATTATGTAAACGTCTAAATACGTTAAACATACCTTCAATATTATGTAACACGTCTAAATACGTTAAACATACCTTCAATATTATGTAACACGTCTAAATACGTTACTCGTACCTTCAATATTATGTAAACGTCTAAATACGTTAAACATACCTTCAATATTATGTAAACGTCTAAATACGTTAAACATACCTTCAATATTATGTAACACGTCTAAATACGTTAAACATACCTTCAATATTATGTAAACGTCTAAATACGTTAAACATACCATCAATATTATTTAACACGTCTAAATACGTTAAACATACCTTCAATATTATGTAAACGTCTAAATACGTTAAACGTACCTTCAATATTATGTAACACGTTTAAATACGTTAAACATACCTTCAATATTATGTAACATGTTTAAATACGTTAAACGTACCTTCAATATTATTTAAACGTTTAAATACGTTAAACATACCTTCAATATTATTTAACACGTCTAAGTACGTTAAACATACCTTCAATATTATGTAACACGTTTAAATACGTTAAACATACCTTCAATATTATGTAACACGTTTAAATACGTTAAACATATCTTCATTATTATTTAACACGTATAAGTACGTTAAACATACCTTCAATATTATGCAGAGGGGCTAGAAGGAGAATCGCTATTAGACTCAACATTTTAATTCTGGTCAATAGACCTTCAGAATGTAACACCCAATCTGACATAAGTTAGAATAATATATTAATATATATTTAATATTTATTTTATTTCTCTTTCAGAAAAAACAGTTATTTTCTCAAATTCGACCAAGTTATCATTAATAGGCTATAACAATTTAATAGTTGCAATTAAATATACAAATATATGTACATTAAATATAACTATTGCAACAGCAAATATATAATTCTGCTTGAATTAAAAAAAAAATTTGTTGTTGGTTTCTTATAAATTTCTGTGTTACAGAAGAAAAAAATTTAAAATAGCATCTTTGGTTCACCTATTTCACAGAAAATATATTTTGGTGCGTGAAATTGAAGTTTCTGCTATGAAAGTAATTTATGTTATTGTGTGCAAAATCTGGTTATAACGACACTTACGTAACTAAACGTTTCTGTACTCTTGGCTGTTTTAAAAACAACAGTTTATAAATATATTACTTAAAATTCAATGATTTTTTATTGGTTAGGTATGGTCATCATTGAATGTTTTGGTAAACACAACAATAGTAATTAGTTCGCCTGGATGCGGTAGAAAAAAAGGTACATAATCCCTCATATAAACTTATATTTTATTTTTGTTGTTTTGATGAATTTTGTTTATTATATTAATTTATTGAAATATGGACTAAAAATATTTTATTTACCACTAAGCACTGAGCCATAGAAATAATTATTTGACTTATCAAATGTCATGGCCCATGATGATTATATTATGTGTTACGGAAGGGAATATGTGCCAGAAAAGAATGTGCGAAAGAAAGAATGCATGACATTAAGCAATTGGTGAGAGAAGATAGTGTGCGACAGAATGTAATGTGTGACAGAAGTAAATGTGTGACAGAAGTAAATGTGTGACAGAAGTAAATGTGTGACAGAATGAAATGTGTGACATAATGTAATGTGTGACAGAATGAAATGTGTGACAGAATGAAATGTGTGACATAATGAAATGTGTGACAGAATGAAATGTGTGACAGAATAAAATGTGTGACAGAATGAAATGTGTGACAAAAGGAAATGTGTGACAGAATGAAATGTGTGACAAAATGAAATGTGTGACAAAATGAAATGTGTGACAGAATGAAATGTGTGACAGAATGATCATTTTTTCATGCATTTGAACATTGACAACTGGCTCAGATACACCAAACTTCAAGGATAAATGATCACAATACTTGTATTTGTTTGAACTTTTTATTGTAGTTTATCTTACACTTTATAACATTGCACGACATCTTACATGGAAACAGATATAAACACTTAAAATATTGAACTGAAGTACATGCTAAAAATAGTTTATTGTTATCATGAGTTCATTCTTTGCTATGAAAACAAAAAAAAATTTTTACTAATCAAACACATTTCAAAGGTTTGCAAAGAAAAGTATGTGTAAGTAGAATTCTTTCTCCTTTTAATTTAGATAGAATTCACATATTTAAAAAAAAAAACTTTCTATAATATCAACCATGACTTCCCTGCTTAGAGACTAATGCTTCTAGAAATAGAAGAAACACATTTTTTATTCATTGATTTTTAAGATTTGACGAATTTGAAATCGTTCAGATGTGTTTAATAAGCCATGTCAAATATGGCGGTAATGTTTAGACACCAGTCGACTCAAGTGAAGACATTTTTGACTCACGCAAGTCGTCTGTCTTGACATGCTTCTTAAATCTGTACGGAAACATTGTAAATATAAAAAACTATGACGTTTAAATAATATAAAACGATTACGCGTTAATGTTTTTTAATTGGTTAACATTCTATGCTGGAATGGTGAAAAAATCAAACGCTTTTAGGACAGTAATTTTTAAATTATAATTATAAAAAATAAGTAATTGTCACCTATGGCGAATTAAGGGGGGGGGGCTGAACGGGCTAAAGCCTAGGGCACCTGACGGTTTGGGGGCCCACAAACTTTTTATGTTTTATAATTAAAATATAAAAATGTTTGCACAAACCCTTGAAAATAAAATTAATTAAATTAATTAATTAATAGTATCTCTTAAACTGATCGCGCTTCAGACCTGATAGTCCTAATAATAGAAAAAAAAAATATAATTGGCCCACTTAGAGAACATAGTATAAAATATAGTTTATATTTTAAAAATGTCTCAATTTAGACAAGCTCCGCAGGCCGTGTGCAAAGAGCATAGGCTTGTGATGCAATCGTTGTCGGGATCTATTCCCAGAGGGGGAACGTAATGTTTTTTTTCTTTTCCCACTCAATTGTAACATACCGCGAAAACTTCCAACACTTATTTCTTCGTGTTCGTTTTTTTTTTTTTTTCATTTTTAAAACTTAGTTACATTCTTAAATTAGCTGTTAGCAATTATTTTGGTTTAAGGTACGATGGCTGGATAGGTTCCCGTTTGATTGCAGCCCGGGACCCCGTGCAGTCTTAATCCGCCCCTGATTGTCACCATAAACATTTCTTAAAAGCTAATATTTTACTTTATTTATTTTTTTGTGTGGAAAGTTCTACAAAAGAACGATAATTCTCAACATCTATAAATTAGAAACTTTAAGATTTATCACTAAGATGGTTTGACATTGTGAATAATGACTTGATGTTTACAGTCCTGAAAATATCCGTCAAAGAACTATTGCTGTTTTATTAAAAACATCAAAGGAGAATACGAAAGACTCTTTTTCAAGGTAAAATTTAAATACAATTTTCTCACTTCTTTTACGACGGAAAATATGAATTCATCATTGATTATCTATTTACATTCTCATAGATTTACTCTTGGTTATGACTTATAAAAACTTCATAGGTACGCATTCCATGTTTGCTTCATAATTTATGTATGACATGTGCAGGATACTCACACTATGTATAGCAGGTAGCCCAGTGGGACAAGAAGACATAATTTATGTATGACATGTGCAGGATACTCACATTATGTATAGCAGGTAGCCCAGTGGGACAAGAAGACATAATTTATGTATGACAAGTGCAGGATACTCACGCTATGTATAGCAGATAGCCCAGTGGGACAAGAAGACATAATTTATGTATGACATGTGCAGGATACTCACACTATGTATAGCAGATAGCCCAGTGGGACAAGAAGACATAATTTATGTATGACATGTGCAGGATACTCACACTATGTATAGCAGGTAGCCCAGTGGGACAAGAAGACATAATTTATGTATGACATGTGCAGGATACTCACGCTATGTATAGCAGGTAGCGCAGTGGGACAAGAAGACATAATTTATGTATGACATGTGCAGGATACTCACGCTATGTATAGCAGGTAGCCCAGTGGGACAAGAAGACATAATTTATGTATGAAAAGTGCAGGATACTCACACTATGTATAGCAGGTAGCCCAGTGGGACAAGAAGACATAATTTATGTATGACAAGTGCAGGATACTCACGCTATGTATAGCAGGTAGCCCAGTGGGACAAGGAGACATAATTTATGTATGACAAGTGCAGGATACTCACACTATGTATAGCAGGTAGCCCAGTGGGACAAGGAGACATAATTTATGTATGACAAGTGCAGGATACTCACGCTATGTATAGCAGATAGCCCAGTGGGACAAGGAGAAGAAGTGGAATTATTTTGTAATAGCGTGAAAAAATATCTGGAATAAATAATAAAATGTGGATATATTTAGTTTATGTCATAGATTTGATTTTCATTATTTTTTTTATTTTTTTAAAATCTAAGAATGTAAGTTATTAGAAGTTATTATCTTTGGGAGTCGCATTGCTTGAGATATACTGTGGGGCTCATTGTTTTGTCTTTACAGACACTCAATCTATACAGACACTCCTGTACAGACACTCAATCTATACAGACACTCCTGTACAGACACTCAATCTATACAGACACTGCATCTATACAGACACTGCATCTAAACAGACACTGCATCTACAGACACTCCTATACAGACACTGCAGCTATACAGACACTTCATCTATACAGACACTTCTATACAGACACTGCATCTATATAGACACTTCTATACAGACACTGCATCTATACAGGCACTCATATACAGACACTGCATCTATACAGACACTCCATCTATACAGACACTCCTATACAGACACTCAATCTATACAGACACTCCTATACAGACACTCTATCTATACAGACACTCCAATACAGACACTCCTATACAGACACTGCATCTATACAGACACTCCATCTATACAGACACTTCTATACAGACACTCCTATACAGACACTGCATCTATACAGACACTCCATCTATACAGACACTCCTATACAGACACTGCATCTATACAGACACTGCATCTATACAGAAACCTCCATCTATACAGACACTCATTCTTTACAATCACTCCTTCTATACAGAAGATTGTTGCGTGCCCAGACGTCACCAGTTGTCTGTCGTCATTTGACGCAGCGTTCACAGATCAAAACTATGTGGGTATCACATTTTTGCCTAATTGGTCAGAAACACATGTGTAGCTGGGTTCACTCACGGACGGCCTTAGCCCCGGGTATAAACCCCGCCTTCACGGAGCTTCCAACCAATGACAATCGGTACATCAGTCGAGCACGTATGACACACGGCCACTCGACCATCGTTGTTACAGTTAGGTCTGTGATGGGATTGAATGTTGTTATACATAAAAAACACTGCAAACCTGCTAGACCATTGGGTCTTGAATGAGTTTACGCATAGCTATACATATAAAACACACCCAACCTCTTAAACTCCCAGGACACAAAATATCAGTAGTCTCCCTCTTGTCCCCCACACAGTATTTGCCTCCGTTAGATGGGGAGGGGAAGTCACAGGCTCTGGAATAGTTGAAGTATCTCACAATGAGACAGTCGAAATGTTTAGATAAAATAAATAAACATATCAGAAATATTTAGGAAATAATTAATAAACACATCAAAATTTCTTGAAAATAATGAATAAACAGAACAAACAAAATTATTAAAAAATAATGTATGACACAAACGAATTGTTTAGAATGAAATACATAAACACATAAGAAATATAAGGAAAAAAATGAATAAACTCATCAAAAAAAAAATTTTAAAGTAACAATAAAGACCACCAAAATACTAAAAACGAAACACAAAGTTTTCAACTGAACATCTTACAGTCACCTTTTCCTAGACACAACATAACTGTGACCGTCAAGAACACACGCCCACGACTGCCAGCCGCTCCAGTAGCCATCAGCTGAAACATCAAAGTTGAGTCTTGTAACCAAGCATAGTTTGTAATGGTAATGATGACGATGAATTTCTTCTACAGATGAGACTGTAAATACTGGTGCAGATTGCTTGTATGTGTTACATTTGATAGCTATTTAAGTAGATAATCAAACAAATACCTAACATCTTTCTGGTGTCAATTATTTCTCTTCCTTAAATTTAGGATCATTAGCTAAAATAGAATCTTCCAACTTTATTTTATAATCTGGGTAGATTTCTCTCCAAATAGATTTTCGTGTATTTGGTAATTAATTCAATTATGTACGCTCCTTTTATACGGAATATTATCGTGTTATACTCTTATCCGTGTTGATTTTTATGTCGCAGAAAAGGTGCCTGTGTTATTTTTACAAAGTTTTCTTTCAAATAATGTTTCTTATTTCAAATAACTTGAAGGTAAAATTGACGTTACATTTTTTTTTTTTTTTGAGGAGCCATATTATAAAGCTATTATAAATATTATAATATTATATTATTAATTAAACTGAAGTTGTTGATACAGGTTTGCTTTATTGTTGCATATTTATGATATAGATTTATTAAACAGTGATTTTAAAAACAGTTTTTTATTATGTTTTATTTTGACTTAAAAAATGTATAAAGAGAAATCAAACAACATTTTGGGAGTTAAAATCTAGGATATAAAAAATGCGTGTGTAAATGAATAATACAGAATCGGACTGCATAAAGATTTTTAATAAAAAAAAACAAATTACACAAATTATTTGTGTAAGAAAACAATAAATTTAAGCTTTATTTATAAACTAATACAAATAATAGTAAAAGTTTCGGCTCATGCCTTCATCAGTACTTTTTGTACTGATAAAGGCATGGGCCGAAACGTTTACTAGTATTTGTATTAGCTCTTAAGTACAGCTTAAATTTATTGTGTAAATGAATGAATATAATGGTGAGGTGACTTGTTATAATAGGTTACTTATGAAACTTAAAAACAAACATATAAAAGTTAACATTTTTTGAAGAGATTTATACAATTTAAAACCGAACATTAAAAGATTATTATTTAAATTATGTTCCCATTATTAAAATAAACATGTTTATCTTTTTTAAAAAATTGAAATTTTGCATTGTATTGAATAAAAAAAACAATATTGCATGATTTTATTTATAAATTTGCTGTTTTTGTTAAAACCCAAATTAAACCAAAGAGCAGTATAAATGTTAGCAGAGATAAGACTAAATGTCTGCTGAATAATCAAAGTCCATCATACTCACTGGGCACGTCAGCTCTTAGGTCTTCATCATACAATCCGTCATCATCGTTGTCTGGAAATAAAATTGATGGCACACTTTTACTGGATTTGTTGACAAATGCTAATTTTTTGTTTAGATGATATGCACTACGGGCTTAGTCTATCGCGGACAACTACAAGTAGTTTTCGACATTATGGATACAAATGCTAAAGTACATTTCTACAATGGATAATTAGAAGTTTTTCTTGGGAGTATCATTACAAATGCACCGGTAAATTTTTAACGTCGATAAACATGGGTTATTTGGTTTTCATTAACATTTGGCAGTGCGTGTGCTTTGAACGCGTATAAATAGTTCCTGCTAGTGCCCATATAAAGGTAGTTACAAAAATGATATTGCATACCGTGCATGTATATAAATATGTGAAAGTGGTGCACGTTGGGAAGGTTTAAAATGGTGGTGTCTAAAACAAAATTTGCACGATTTACAACAAATAGTTTTTACAATAAATTTATATTTGTTTCATAACATCAAAACAAAGTTTTATAAAATGTATTTAAAAATGAGATCTATAATTTAGGACTGTGAGAAAGAAAAAATTGAAAACGTTTATATATATTGATGAGTGAAAGATTGACTATAACAATGTGTCAGTGCTTATTGTAAATTTGAAAATATAACAATTTTTTTCCTGAAAAATCCTCCCACGAACAATTGGTGTACCTTCTGGTGAACCCTGGGTGTACCTACTGGTGAACCCTTGGTGTACCTACTGGTGAACCCTTGGTGTACCTACTGGTGAACCCTTGGTGTATCTACCGGTGAAACGTTGGTGTACCTACTGTAGTACACCCTTGTTGTACCTACTGTAGAACCCTTTGTGTACCTACTGAAAGCATTGTTTAACTTTACCTATGCCATCTTCCAACTCCTCATCAACGTTGAGATCACAATCATTGTCAAAGCCATCATCAGGAGTAGTATTGTAAGCACAACTCTGAGAATTGCATTCATTAGTTATATCGTCTTTCTCGTCAATACCGCCAACATAAAGTATTGGAAGATAACATTTTTAGTTCGTTCACTTTCATCAATAACATTGTTATTTTGGAGTAACGATTTTATCAACCGGGTTTGGTAAGTCAATGTCCCGTTGTTTACAATGTGTTTATTCCAAAAAATAATGTTCACAATCTCTGATACTTAATGACGTCATTTCATTTTTAAACAAATATATTTTTATATACTCTATTACCAAAAGTTTAAAATAAGCAATCTACATACAAGAAGAACTTCATTAATAAATACAAGAAATGAGAAGAATTTGTTTATATATCCTTACATCAAATCCAAGTGGATGCATAAAGGAAATTGATTTTTTAAACCCGTAGACGTAGCAACCAAATCTTCGGAGATCAAGTGTTGACAATGACGTGATGGCTTTAGGAATCCCGAAATTTGCGACCTTGAATGGTGCTCCAATTATATCCAGCCAATGAAGTCTTGTGCTGAGTGCAGAAAGCAAGCTTCAGAATAGTGTGTAGACATAGATTAAACAACAGTTTAAAAGTTTATAGCTTTATAACGATTGATATTTGAGCTAGGATTGTTGCTTTTTTTTCTCCCCCGATGGGTTTTGGCCTAAAGTGCTCAAATATGCCGTAGCTACGTCTCTCCTGGGGCGGGGCTAGGTTCATCACTACTGGGTGGGATAGGTCTAATGCTCTCAGGTGGGATATGTTTACTGCCTTTATGTGGGATATGTCTACTGCCTTCAGGTGGGATAGGTCTACTGCCTTCAGGTGGGATAGGTCTACTGCCTTCAGGTGGGATAGATCTACTGCCTTCAGGTGGGATATGTCTACTGCCTTAAAGTGGGATATGTCTCCTGCCTCTAGGTGGGATATGACTACTGCCTTCATGTGGGATAGGTCTACTGTCTTCATGTGGGATATGTCTACTGCCTTCAGGTGGGATATGTCTACTCCCTAAAAGGGAATGTGTCTACTGCCTTCAGGTTGGATAGGTCTACTGCCTTCAGGTGGGATATGTCTACTGCCTTCATGTGGGATATGTCTACTGCCTTCAGGTGGAATATGACTACTGTCTATAGGTTATATGTCTACTGCCTTTAGGTGGGATATGTCTACTGCCTTCAGGTGGGATATGTCTACTGCCTTTCAAGTGGGATAGGTCTACTGCCTTTAGGTTATATGTCTACTGCCTTCATGTGGGATATGTCTACTGCCTTTCAGGTGGGATAGGTCTACTGCCTTCAGGTGGGATAGGTCTACTGCCTTCAGGTGGGATATGTCTACTGCGATTTACTTCTTTTTAAAAAAACAATTCAAAACTTTATTTTTAAAAATGTAAACGGTATGAAATTTAACTTAAATCACGTCACATTATTTTAAGTAACTTTTACTATAGTTCATCTCACTGATTATGTCAACTCCAAAAAAAAAATTAATAACTTAGATTTATTGATTATATCAACAAGTTTTTCTACTGTTAAATCGAGACCGCCAGGCCCAGCAACTACTCACATGTTCCCCACAGTTTGGCCGTCCATCAGTAAACTCTCTGTGTGATCTTCATTGATGACTACCACAGCAAACATTTCATCGGCAAACTCTACCATGCTTGAAATAATCGTTTAAATCATAATAAAACACCGCATAAAGGTGATCTTATGATTCCTAAACTATTCCTAAACACAAACACGCACACTTAGCCTACACACACACAAACAGACACACACACACACAGACACACACACACACACACACACACACACAATCACAAGAAACTAATATAAAAACTAAAACTATTTAACATTGGAAAAATGACCAAAAAATATTTTCTCGACTTACAACGAAAATTCTGCCAACCAGAAAGTAACCTTATGTTTTCTTTACAACTTTATAATCCCAAATTTTATTTTTTTAAAAACTTGTGTTAAGAGGGCCATAAAAGGAAAGAAAAAGTTACTATCTTAATCTCAAAGTTTACAAACATTTATATCGTTTTTAAGGTTTCGATGACTTTTAAGGTTTAATCATGAATTAGGAAGTGTAATAATAAATACGTTAATTAACTATTAATTGATAGATTAATATCAAAGAAAATTGGATTGACATAAACAACCAGTAAAAATTGACTGTTTAACAAGTAAATGACGTACCTTAAAACGTATATGACGTAGAACAGGTGATTAGGTATTAACAGAGTGAGTATAGAGGAGGTGAAAGGAAACCTTTCAGTGTCTCTACAGCCAGAGTCAAAGTAGATGACGATTTGAATCAGTTCTGTGGCCTTGATCATCGTGTCTGGATACCTGGACATCTGAAACTGTCAGACTTGTGGTACAGTAATAGATAGGTCAGACTTGTGGGTACAGTAATAGATAGGTCAGACTTGTGGGTACAGTAATAGATAGGTCAGACTTGTGGGTACAGTAACATCTACGTCAGACTGGTGGGTACAGTAACATATAGGTCAGACTGGTGGGTACAGTAACATATAGGTCAGACTTGTGGGTACAGTAATAGATATGGTCAGACTTGTGGGTACAGTAATAGATAGGTCAGACTTGTGGGTACAGTAATAGATAGGTCAGACTTGTGGGTACAGTAACATATAGGTCAGACTTGTGGGTACAGTAACATATTGGTCAGACTTGTGGGTACAGTAATAGATAGGTCAGACTTGTGGGTACAGAATCAGGTACAGTCAGACTTGTGTGTACAGTAACATATAGGTCAGACTTGTGGGTACAGTAACATATTGGTCAGACTTGTGGGTACAGTAACATATTGGTCAGACTTGTGGGTACAGTAACATATAGGTCAGACTTGTGGGTACATTAACAAATAAGGCTTGGGAAGACAGAAATATATATATATATTTATTTATATATAAGACGCATTTGTTGTCTGTCTGTCTGTCTGTCTGTCTGTCTGTCTGTCTGTCTGTCTGTCTGTCTGTCTGTCT
>MUZC01000739.1:137334-159890 GCA_002072015.1 Radix auricularia | reverse complement strand
ACCGTGTAAATATATTTCCAAACAGAATTTCATGTACTTACCTTTGATATGTCTTTACTCAAGAGGGTAAATTCGCTATTTTGACGGAAAGGTTTGGCTATTTCAATAACAGTGGGATATACTGTGGTAAGAATAAAAACGTTGATATCTTGGCTGTTGAGCGCATTCACCATAATAAATTCTTTACCGTATAATGTGTAAGGTAAGTACATCTCTGAAATAAACAAAATGACACTGAAGAGCAACGGAACTTATTTTACTTCTACTGTTTAGCAACATTCTATATAATAAAAGGCAATTTTCTTTCTGGTCATCGATAGCGATTAGTACATCAAACTCCTACAGGACCTAACAGCCAATTAGAAAAATAAAATTTCATTTACATATTCAACAAGTTTACGTTGGCGTTCAAAGCGAGTTTTTTTTGCGCATTATTTTCTTCAAGACTTTATTTTGAGTGGTACGCGTTGGGTTTTATAGTCAAAAACTTTGTTTCTTACAATTAAATGATTAATGAATCAACCTTCTTAGCATCTATATTAAAATTTATTTGCAAACGGTAACACAATCTCTCCCTGTATGTATAAATGAAAGTATGTCTGAGTGTGTGTGTGTTTGTCCTTTACAGTTGACTAAGCCATCAGATCGTCATGAAAACTTTTGAGACTGTTAAGCATGCTCCCGGAATGGTAATTTGCAACTTATTTTTTTAAATTTAAAATTCATGCATAGCCAGGGATCCATAATGTCACTTTTTTGCTTATATGAGACAAAAAATAGTTTAAGCGCTAGCTACTGGGACATTTTATTAATCTTAACCATCTTTTGTATATAGAAAATTGATACCATAGCGCACTTTGTAACTCCTAATGGCTGCTCATTTTTTGGCTGGGAGCCCAAAATACATTTTCCTTTTATTCTTCAATTCAATTATTTTATGATCTTGACGAATAATTATAATGTATCTATTATTATCCATTTTGAAATAAACAGTTTTATATCTTTTAATTTTTATCTGAATGGGTCCTGTGGCCCTTATTGTTGCTTTTTGCTTATATGAGCCATATAAAAAACTGTTTAATATGTTAGCTACTGAGAAAACGAATAGACTTTTATCAAACTTTGTATACACAATCTTGGTAGCCGATATTAAAATACTTTTATGCACTGAGTATCTAATGTCAATTTCTTCTTTTTAATATTATTTTATTAAGCGTTGGATAATAAGAAGATAAATGGATTTTGATCAAACTTAGTGTAAGAAAATTTAAGAGCCCATATTAATTTTCTAGAGGTCATTGAACTCCTAATGATAGTTCGCTCAGAGAAGGGGTTCTCAACTATCTTTTTACTGGTCGTTAATAATTGTATTCCACAATCATTTTACACGATATTGAGAAATATAGCTTAAGAACAATAGAAATAAAAAAAATAATTTATCACTCATTTTGGGGCCTAAGCTCTTAATATTGTATCTTATTTTGTAAACTTTTAAATTATAAATGTATTTATCTATTTGCAATGAAACGTGGACTTTTTTTTATTGCACACTTCCGTTTAAGGTTTCTTGCATAATTGATTTTAAAATGTACCACTCATTGGTTACTTTAAATTTATTCTTTTTTTCACTGAGATCGTTGCAACGTATGGCGGGTCTGCTAGTAACAATTACAATTCACGTCATTTGACTTTGGTACTTCAATACCTCACCAAAGTTGACATTAACTGACCTGCGATAAGGAATATGGGGCCGCCATCAACCTCTTGGTCTTGACATGGTTGTGTGAATATGTTCCCCACGATAACACCAAATTTGTAGTCTCCCCGGATAGTCACCCCTGCAATCATCAGGTCAAACGAAAAATTCAGTATAAAAGTATCGTCATGTTAGAGACATAATGTTTTGTCTGGTTCGTGATATAATGTATTGTCATGTTAGTGATATAATGTATTGTCATGTTTAAGATATAATGTATCGTCATGTTTATTATATAATATATTGTCATGTTTATGCTATAATCTGTTGTCATGTTTATAATGTAATGTATTGGCATGTTGATGACATAATGTATTGTCATGTTTAAGCTATAATGTATTATCACTTGTATGATGTAATTTATTGTCTTATTGATGGCATGATATATTGTCATGTTTATGATATAATATATTGTCATGTTAATGATGCAATGTATAGTCTTGTTGGGGATATAATGTATGGTCATATTGAGGATAATGATGTATTGTCATGTTGATGACAGATGTATTGTTATATTGGTGACATGATGTATTGTCTTGTTGGTAATACAAAGCATCATCATTTTAGACATAAAATGTATTGCCGTGTTGGTAATATAATATATTGCCTAGTAGGTGATATAATATATTGCCTAGTAGGTGATATAATATATTGCCTAGTAGGTGATATAATGTATTGCCTAGTAGGTGATATAATATATTGCCTAGTAAGTGATATAATATATTGCTTAGTAGGTGATATTATATATTGCCTTATTTGTGATTTGAAGACCATGTATTCACCTTTAATTACTTTGATTTAATTAAGAAAAGAATTTAACTGATGGCTACAGTAAAACATGTTAATAACAAAAAAATAAATTAATCTGTTTATTAAGGAAAATATTTTCAAGTCAATAATTTAAACTAAGAGGAGCTGTATTTGATATATTTCTGTGATATGATAGTATTCGATGTTTTATATATCTTTCAAATAATATGAACATTACCAGTCAGTGTGATGTTATCTGTAGTGTCGTGTGAAGGACAATGCAGATATGAGTAAGCTTCATACCTGTAAAAGAAATAATTCAACGAATATGTTGTTTTGATCTCTTTGCATAAATGTTTTTTTAAAACTCTTTATCAGGTATAAAACAGCTGTCACGTTATTAAATCGGCATTAGCGGCATTAACATTTCTGAAACCTTATTAAAAGAAATATATTCTACTAAAATTACTAAACTATTTATTATATATCATTTAAGAGCACTCTAGACAACCATTTAACTCAATACTTGTCAAAGTTCCCTCCCATTTTACTTGTGGAGCTGTAGGTAGACCGACTCCGTAGCGTAATACTCCGAGCCCATGCACTGGGTGACGTAATTACTTGGCGTCATTTTTATCTTTATATCAATGCGGTTGTTGTCTTCAACGGATACAATCTGCATCGAAGTGTTATTTCTAAACAAACAAAAAAATGAATTCAACTCTTGTAGATGTCAAGTGGAAAAGTTCATAGTGTTATTTCATGACTTAAAATACGTTTGATTTAATCCATGTATTAAATAGTTTCTATAAAATCGTTAATCCCCCAAAAAACTTTTTTTTTTCCCTTTGATGTCATCACAAATTGTCATGAGGTGTATTTTAATCATCAAAGCCTTTAACGTAATGGCTTTGTATTACATTGAGCCACCACTAGCGAGCAAGGGATTGTGTGGCTAGCACAATGGTCAGTGGGCAATGCTAACACCGAGGCTCAATCCCGTGGCTCTCTGTTGCCTCGCTAGATCTCCCGTCTAAAGCAAAACAGGTGCATAAATACATATGTTAAATGCATTGAATTGTAGCCATGAGTTAACAATAGTTGAGCTAGCAGAAATTTCTAGAATAACGCAAATCGTTACATTGCATGAATTTCACTTTTTAATTCCATTAATTATTAGTATGATTGTAAATTAATTAATATGAATGTAAAATTTAAAAAAATATCATATTGAAATGTAAAGTCAACACTTTGAGACCTACTGTAACAAGTAAGCATTGTACTGTTTACTCCATGCTGACGTAGGTATGGCAAGGAATGTAGCCATTGACGGAGAGTCATTCATTAACAGAACCAACAGACTAAAGTAGTTGCTACCCACAAATCTAATGCTCCAGGCCCTACCACGTGGTACGTACGATCTGTTGTGTAGCAATGAAGGAAGTCAAAAAAAGTTTACGTTTTTGAAAATATTTTTCGTCTTCATGCGCAAGACTTAAAATCAAACATTTCGCAAATTTATTTAGACACACAGAAAAGAATCTCTTTGTTCGTGGAATGTTTTAAAATGTTCATTTGGAAATAATTTAAAAACAAACTTGCACTATCCGTCTGTCTTATGTCTTAATCTCGTTATCAAGCAAAGGTTGTATGCTGTAGAGAATAAACAAAACTGCCACTGATTATGTTTGTATAGAAAGTGATTGATGTTGATATTGTATTCTTATTGGGGTAAAACTTTCATTTTAAGATCTTAAGTTAATAAAACTACTTGTATTTAATTTCAATTATTGTTGAATTTCAATAGAGCACTGTTATGAATTCATGTTTATACTTGCCGGTATTTCTCCTCCACGTCATATCTATACGGAATAGAATTTTCCACAGTTACGATGTCTTCAAGTTTTTCCGCCCCAGTAAACCCTGCACTGGTAATTGTTACCTGTTTTTTTTTTGGGTGGGGGGGGGGGGGGGGGGAAAGCAATTTAAATATTAGTTTTGTAGGCACGGGAAATTGTATATTAGGAAAGATGACATACTTTTATAACACAGTGGTAACTCGGGTTAAGGACTCATGAGGTAACGAAAAATTCGGTCAACCAACATCTTCTTAATTTGTTTGTTTTCGTTAGAGAACAGTTACGAACGAAGACGTAAGAGATAGAGAATTGTCTAAAGTTTCAAACAAATTACTGTGTAAATTACGCCCAAAAACCACAAACTTCTAACATCAATGTTTGCGCTAGCAAGAAGCATATCTCTGTTTGTACAGCCTTACTTTTACTGAACATAAAACAACAAAGCGATGAGAGATTTTTTGACAAAAAAACAACCAGCAAACTTTTTCGTTGATCACTTTAAAATCGTTTTCTTATGAAAATAGACAATATATTTTTAGTCAAATTTAGTCTGTTGATTATTTAAACTATTAATTTAATAAGCGTTAATGTTTTTTATCCATATGAACTATCGATTTTTTTTTTTTAATATTGAAAAAAAAAACATTGAAAAAGATTAAAAAACTAAACGTAATTAATTTATTTTGAAATAGTTTGTCGCTGTTTAATTGTTTGCAATCTTTCGGTTTACGAACAAAGTCCTCGAGCTAATTAATTTCACGGCTCCGGGTAATTCTGTAAGTGGCTTGAAGATTAATGATTATTGCATATAACGGACGTCCTACACAATTATTGATAGCAATTACGAAGAATATTGAAACAAATAGTTTATAGATGTAAAACTTGTGTCAACATATTTTGTTGTCACTCTTGGCAGTGGAAATCTATCGTTGAATAGAATTAGGTGGTTACCAGGCATCTTGAATTAAGAATTAAATGTTATAAGTTCATAATCAAAAATTTACTTTTAATTGTTATAAACCAGAAGAAAATAAGAAGGTGTACATTTCAATACGTTCTTAAAATTTCAAAGCAGAATTTCATTTCAGCAAACTGTATAGAGAAAGAATACGCACTGAATCTGATACAAGGAAGATTTCATTGCAAGTAAAATCATAACTGAAATGTGTGCCTACTTTTTTATCAATTATCTTTGAATAATAAAAGATTATCTAAATAAAAATAAAATATACACGTTGTTCTTTCATCGTAGTCAGTCGTCGATGATCTCCCTTACCACATGTAAACTGTGCAGGGCCACCAAGTGTGTCATCTTATCACATGTAAACTGTGCTGGGCCACCAAGTGTGTCCTCTTATCACATGTAAACTGATCTGGGCCACCAAGTGTTTCATTTCATGGCCTATTAAACCTACTCGTGCAAGAAATGTACGCCCGCATGTCGGACAAGAGATACATGGGATCCCTTTTGGGGTGGTGGGAGGAGTTGGGTACGCTACTTCCTAGCTGGATGTTTAGTCTTGGCAGTATGTTTTTTAATTAGCCTCTATTAATGTATATCCGGCATCCTTCCGTCTAGCGAGACGATGGTGCATCACCGTTGGGTTGGGTTGCATTTTCTCGAGTGGCTGTGCAGTCCTATCCCTGAGTGACAGTCTGTGCCACAGTTTTTACACACGAGTTCTGTGCTTCCAAATGTTTTGGTCTTTCTCCTAGCTCTTCTGTCTGCAGCCTCCTCCATTCTTTGCTCCTCGGCTACTATGACGCCCTCTTTGACAACTGTGCGCCACTTAGATCGGTCTTCTGCCTTACACTCCCAGTCACTTGTATGTATTTTGGCTGCTTTCATGTCCCTTTGACAGAAATCTTTAAATCGCAAGCTTGGGCGACCTGTTTCCTCTTTCCTGAAGCAAATTCACCATATAGGAGGTCCTTCGGGATGCGGCCGGGGCTCATTCTTTTGACATGTCCTAGCCACCTCAGGCGTCTTTCACTAAAAATTGAGAACAATTTTTGTGTATTGGCACGCGTTAGGAATTCACTATTAGGCACTTTGTCTTGCCATTCAATACCAAGGATGCGGCGCAAGCATCTCAAATGGAAGCTGTTAAGCTTACGCTCTTGTGATGTATAAGTGGTCCATGTCTCGCTCCCATATAGTAGTGTACTGATGACACAGGCTCGATAGACGCACAGTTTGGTTTTTTCCGTTAGCTTGGTGTTTTGCCAGACCCGCTTATTTAGTTTAGCCATTGTTGCGGCTGCCTTGCCAATTCTGCTGTTTATTTCTTCTTCAATGGACAGTGTATTGGAGACTTTTGATCCCAAGTAGGTGAAGCTGTCCACAACCTCCAAGTTTTCATTATCGATATTTATGGTAGGAGGAGGTCGAGTGTCTTGGGCCATGATGTTTGTCTTTTTCAAGCTGATTTGCAGACCAAATTCTTTGCAGGCATTGGAGAAGCTTGACACGAGTTGTTGCAAACCAGATTCTGTATGTGCTGTTAGTGCCGCATCATCCGCAAATAGTAGCTCTCGAATTAGGACCTTCGTCGTTTCGTTTTGGTATTGGCTCGGAGGCGGGCAGTGTGTAAAAGTCCTCCATAAGCTCTGGTATGTAACCAGATTCTCTCACTGCTTTCCTTGAATGCGTATCGAAGAAGTACAGAGAAGAATATTGCGAAGAGTGTTGGTGCAAGTACACAACCTTGTTTAACTCCGCTGCTGACAGGGAAGGCCTCTGACTTAGCTCCATCGAACTGCACTGTGCCAAGCATATTTTCATGGAACTGTCTGATGATGGCAAGTAGGTGAGGGGGACAGCCAATTTTTGCCGGGATTTGGAAAAGCCCGTTGCGACTAACTAAGTCGAAGGCTTTTGTAAGGTCCACAAATGCAATGTATAGTGGCATCTGCTGCTCTCTGCATTTTTCCTGGAGCTGTCGTATCGAGAACATCATGTCTATGGTAGACCGACGGGACCGGAAACCACACTGAGATTCTGGAAAGACGCGGGATGCTAGGCTTTGTATACGTGTTAGTATAACGCGGGCAAAGGTCTTTCCTACAATACTAAGGAGTGAAATGCCGCGATAATTATTGCAATCACTCCTATCACCTTTGTTTTTATATAGTGTCACTATATTTGCATCCTTTAGGTCTTGGGGGATGTAGCCCTGTTCCCAGCAGAGGGACAGAATCTCGTGCAATGGTTGGAGTAAAGCTGTCTTGCCACTCTTTAGAACCTCTGGTGGTATTCCATCATTCCCAGGCGCTTTTCCACAAGCGATACTGTCAATTGCTTTGCTCAGCTCTTCCTGTGTGGGCACGACATCAAGTTCTTCCATGAGTGGCATATCTGGGATGTCATCTAGAGCGGTGCTGGAGACTGTGGTAACTGTTGAATACAATTCCAGATAATGCTCAACCCACCGTTTTAGCTGTGCTGCCTGGTCTTGAATAATTTCTCCACGTTTGGACTTTAGGGGAGCAGCTTTTGACGTCAAGGGGCCCGTTGCTTTTTTGATGTTTTCGTATATGACTTTTGAATTGCCCATGTCTTCAGCTGATTGTATACTGGAACAGAGCTTAAGCCAGTAGGTATTGACACATTTACGTGCAACCTTTTGGGCAAGTGACTTAGCTGTTTTTAAGGCGTGCAAATTGTCGGGTGTATGCTTTTCCTTGTAAGCCATAAGAGCTTTCCCTTTTGCTTCAGTGACGGGTTTCATCTCGTCCCAATGTTCATCAAACCAGTCCGTGTTTTTGTGAGATTTTTTGCCAAAGGCTTGTATTGCGGATGAATAGATTGTGTCTCTCAGATGCGTCCATTTGGAGTCAATGGTGACGCATGGCGACATCTTTGAGAGACTTTCCTTCACCTTGTCTTTGAACAGCTACGCTATCGCAGGGTCTTTCATGCAGGAGGTATTGATGCGTGGACTTCCCTTTTTCTTTTTAATTGGTACGAGTTTTTCCTCATTATTCGTACTTTGCTGGCGACAAGGGAATGATCCGTGTCACAGTTGGCACTGTGATAGCTGCGAGTGAGTAGGACGCTAGCTAGTTGTGCACGCCTGGTGATAATGAGGTCCAGCTGGTGCCATTGGTGGGATCGAGGGTGTCTCCAAGATACTTGATGTATATCCTTGTACTTGAAGAAAGTGTTGGTCACACACAAGCCTCGTGAGCAGCACAATTCCAAAAGCCTTTGTCCATTTTCATTTCAATTAATGTATATAGACTTATGTTAATGATGTAAAAGACCTGGACGCATGTTTAAATCAATCGATCGTTTACCTGAGTAAAGTGTTCAAACCAACTGGACATGTAGCAAGTAACCGAGGAGTTATCGTCCTCATGGAAAACTAGGATTGGGATCGCTATCACAAATTCTTTACCTAATGAAGATATGACTGCTGAAATAAAAATCAACATTTTTTCGTGTAATTTTGTTAAAATAACTAAGCTCTAGGGTTAATTATTCTTGTATGCTAATGTCTAAAGCAGTTAGCTCACTTGCATGAATAACTTTGATGGGGCAGGGGAACTATTTATTGATTATTGTTTTACTTTTCAGATATGTTTTTTACGTAAACATTTGAAACGTTTTTTTTAAAAAAGATATATAATTAGGAAGTAGCATTAGAAGAGCAGAACTCTGAGAAAAGTGATTTCGTTCAACATTTTAATTGATGTCAAAAATGTTTATGAAAGGCTTCGTATTTAGATAAACCAAACACTTATTTTGGCATGACAACATTTACACTTATTTTTAAAATAATTTTAATTTTTCAGAAATGTTAAAAGTTTTATTTCAAATACGAAATCAAAAGCATGTGTATCAGTTTAGCTAGTCAAATATTTTAATTTTAACCATCGAAAAATAAAAATCGCTAACTTGTTACTTAATAGACTTGTCCAGTTCTCTCAAAGATACACACTAAATGAAAATAATTATAGTATAGTAAATAAAATTAGGAGTGAGACTGCAATCAGGCTTATAAAATAAGTTTTATAAAATATGTTTACGAAAATAATTATACCTCCAAATGTTGGCGACGCAACAGAGACTAAAATTACGATATAGAAAATCCTAAAATTGTGTTTATATTTTAATTCCATTGTTTGTATTGTATTTTCTGTTACTTAAATAGAGAGGCATATCTTTTTAAACTAAGCTTGTATATACATTGTGTTTATATCACCTTAATTAAAACTTCCGTATTTCACTTTCGTGCTTTCTCCAATGCAAAGGTGCGGGAAAATTGGAGAAAAACGATGTGCAGCAAACATATTTTAATACATTTAAAAAAAGATGTTCAATGTCATATTATTTTATCTTGTCAGCTACAAATAAGATTTCAATGCAGATGATTATTGCGTCCCTATGATAAACTGTGAAGTATGTTTAGTATTGGATTTGTATAAGAGTTTTAAATGTTGGTAGGGTGATCGTTTTTCAGGTCTTAACACGTCTCCCATTCCACGTCCGAGTTCCCGACTGTAATGCAGGAGTGTGAACGATTCTGTTCTGGCATACGAAATATGAAAAGTGTTTTATATCCATCTCTATCTATGATATCTATAGATTATTTATGACTTTTGTTTCCAACTTAGTAAAAATTACGTTTTGTAGTATTACTTCCTTTATTTTACACAGACTTACACGTAGCGAATTAATACAAGTTATTTACTGCCTCAAATTGTAATAAAGGGAGAATATCTTCTTTGACAACTTTCAAATGTCGAGTCTCGTTTGACCTGAATCTAAAATAGTTGTTAGCTTGCAGTGTATGCGCCATTCTGACTTGGCGAGACTTGATAGTGGCTCATTTATCATCTCACATTTAAGGATATTTCTCTTTCATTGTTCAAATTCTCTTTTCAAACAATATTCACGCCCATCGTGTTTATTTATACGAATACCTTTTCATAGTTTTCTTTAATCATGAAAACTGACATAATATTGTTTAGAAAACATTTTGGGTTTGAAAATTATTTAAATACGACGGTTATTTGTTATATTTATATATATATATATTTGTGTGTGTGTGTTTAAAACAATATACTTTGAAAAAATACTAGCACAGTTGCAATATATGTATCTGTAAAATTCAAAACTTGTAGAGCAATTAATGAGCTATACACGCGCTTTGGTAAACGCTATACCCCATTGATAGAAGTCGTATCGCGACTACAAAGTCCAACACAGCAACTAACCATCAAGTGACCACGAAGTTAACCGTGTTCTTGTCATTATGTGACAATTAGGTTATATTGTTTATATATTTTTGCATTTGTAAAATATTTTATTTAAACAGGGTATAATTTATAGTTTTGAAAGCGCTTCAGAAAACAACAGAGGTTTCCTATAAATCGTCTTAGTCAATGAGCAAATAGACAAACCAAGTGAGATAAAATGTACAAAAAAGGAAATAAAATAAATAATAGCTTTTAATGTAATCCAAATGGCACAAAGAGAAGGAAGGGAGTAGCTTATGGGAAGAGTGGCATGGCGAGGCCAGCCATGATTTTTTAAAATCATATATTTTTCTTTCAATGCCTAGTTGTAATTTCGCTCATATTTCATTATATTTTTACTCGGTTGTCATCTCATGAAAGCCTGTTTGCCGTGACAGTTTATATTTGACCTCTTCAATAAACTTGTATGTTTTTAGAGTACGGGAATTTTTTGCGATTGCTATATATTTTCATGAAAAATAATGATATTGGAAAGATTATTTTAAATCACTTCCTCGACTGTATCATTGCTTAAAACCCCTACCCTCGATAACATACCAATGAGACCTACAATGAGTCCCGTGTATATAATAGATATCGGGTAAATACGGACATATAATCTTACAATTTATGTAGATGTTTTAGCTGGATCCTGTGTTATAAGAATCCACAGATGCTTTCTATAAAAGTTAATTATCACTGACTTATTCGCCTATATTTGATATAAGATGTATGTATAATAAGATTTTAAATTGAATTGACCAAAACAATTTAAAATTAACTTCAGCTCAATCATTTGGGCACCTTACCCGGGTTTAGAGATGATTGGGAAAGTACTTTAAGACTTAGGGAAAGTTCATTATTTAGTTCATTGAATGATCTAATAAAATTGGTGACTTAATTTGCTGATCGTCTGTTCACGTATATTAACTTAATATATGTCAGCAAAGGCGTGTTTTAAAAATGATTTTAAAAATATTAATGATACAATATTATCTAAAAATAATAAATAATTAATGCTTGGATAAGACATTAAAATTAACCATATTAGCCCTGTTTAGCACATCACACTTTTTGGTACTTAATGACATGACTGTTTACTTTCTTAAAAATAATTTGTTATTTATTAAATCCTAAGAAACGGAAATAAATAAATGAAATAACATGCATTCAAACGCTTTCATTATGGGAATAACTCGATAAGAAATCCGATAAAGGCAAAAGAGTGATAAGTTAACAGTAAACACAAGTATTGGAATGTTTTATTATTCATACATTTACATTTTACTGGTTGTTTCTTTTCTATATAGATATTTTCTTGCATAATGTAAGGAAGAAAACTAGAAAAATAACATGAAATTACAATTAACAGTTAAAAACAAAATTGTGCATGGAATAATAATATTAATTTTTATCTTTTATTTATCATTATTTACACCTGAATACAAAATTTAAGAATGGTTGAATTTGGTGTAGAAAAGCACATCCTTTTTCATGCCTCATTTTTTAACTATATTTTTTAAAAAAAGATTTTTTACATTCACAATTCAAAGGTTAGATCCGATTTTAAAATTGCACCCAATGCACAGTGTCATTTGACTCTTTAAATGGGATCTGAAAACTTCTCATATCGGTGACCCGTCAATACAGCTACGACATAACGGACCCGGTCAGAACAGCCCCAGACAAAATGTTTTTTTACATTTTACGCTTTTCTCAACTTTATCACCCTTAAAGAAAGTGGTAAAATTGTAACATTATATCTTGTTACCATATCAAGCAAAATCTCTCAAATTCATTACTGCGATGTCATTATTATGGTTCCTTTTTGAGCTAAACCTGACGCTGGATCGGTGAGTTAAAATACGAATATAATATTTGATTGTATTTTTTACTTTTAGTCCATCTATTATTCAATCTATAAGTTCTTAAATAGTCTCCTTGACAATTTCATTATTGGAAATAATGGCATTTTGGATATTGCAGTTATTGGTATTCTATATGCAACCAATACCCATGATAGAGTCCACATGGAAAATAGACTCTTAAAACGATTTGGTACGTTGGCTCCATATGGAATTAACCAAATCCACAATTTTACCTGACTGCAAAATCGTTTTCCCGTTGTGGTTTTTACTGTTACTTTAGATACTTCAACTTCCTCCTTTTTCTTATATTCTAAGTCTATGTCCTTGTTTATTTTTGTTTTTCTTTTCATTTTTTAAAAGCACATAGACTAAAATATGTTTTAATTTTAAGATATATGTAAGTAAATGTTTTTGTACTGATGAAGGCATGAGCCGAAACATTTAATATTTTTTGTATTAGTTACTAAATAAAGCTTCAATTTATTGTTTTCTTACACAAATAGTTTGTGTTATTTGTTTTATATTAAAAAGCTTTATGCAGTACCATTCTGTATGATAGATAATACTTGTATTAAGTGTCGTCATAATCCATTAAGCTGTATCTAAACCTAATGAATTTTTTTTTACAAAGATTAAAAAATTTAAAGATCAAAAAAATGTATTTTCATCCATATTAATTTAATTACATATTTCAAAGGGCTGGATAGTATTAACTATTTAGTAGTATTTAGCTCCAAGTACTGTTACATTTGTGAAAGGAAATCTTTTTTAAATTTTCGTTTTTTAGTTTGATTTATTGTAATATTATAAGTCTATAAGCGTACGGTTTCCTTGCGTGCATACTTTCTTTTTATTGTGGATATATAATTTAAAATATATTTAGGGTGTAAAGAAGGTTAGACAATACCTTATTTTTATTATAAGGCTCATGAGTTTAATAATATATGTTGTTTTTTAAACAAGTTCAAGACTAAAAAACCTTTTGTAAGCTTCATAAAATCCATGTTTTGTTGAGTAAGTCTTGCAGGTCTTGCCACAAACTAGTAACTACTGCTAATATAATTTAAAACAATCGTTGGAGGTATGCTATTTGTGTTACAAGGTAGTTTATATAAAAGAGAACATATGAGTACTAAAAAGAAGTTTACATATATTTTCCAATATACGAAGATTAAAAATAAAAACGTGTAAAATATTGTTACTGTTATATTACAGATGATACCGTATGATTACTTTCAAACTTTGACTTAAGGTTTTATATTTTGATACACCACCACATCTTTCTTGAGCTGGAGTATGCTTTTGTTTTCTTTAATACTTAGAACCACGTTTTTATAGCTTGAGTTAACTGTCTTAGATGTGTGATCCCCGTCATCTGTTGAGGATTCTGTCTTGTCATCTGATGCACTATTGAATCGTGGTGTCTCATACTCTTCGTAAATGTGGTTTACTGATAAAGAAACATTGAATGATGTTTGTTTCGTTAGAGAATTTCAATATTTAGACCCAATGTGAAGTTGTTTTTTTATATTTTTAAAACAATATCTCTATGTAAAACTTAAATTTCTAAACGTCATTCCTAAAACGGTTGCTAATTCCTAATGTGATTCCATTCAATGATTATGTCCCATTTACAAATCGCATCCTATTCAAAGTGTCATCTTAATCTTAAAATCGGGTGACTTTTCCTGAGGACTTCTGACTCCCTGGTGGTACTCTATAGCTAGTGAAACACGTCTTACACCCACTTTCACAACTATAATACAGCACGAAAGACAGGACGATTCTAAAAAAATGTATGTGACTTTTACTATCTGCCGAAAGTAAAGATTTGATTCGTTTTACTTTTATCCTCACTTCCTCTTAACTACTCTCCCGTCCACAATGACCCACATGTTTGTGTACACAAACTATACATGTCTACTTAGGAATCAATCAAAATAGGTTCTCAAGGAATACCTCGATCGCACACAATACTATACGATATTTTGTTTTACGATCTGGTAACTTTATAAAAAAAAAAAAACAATCATGAGGTATCCACAATGTACGTCACGCTATTTTTTGACCATTTTTAACTCCCCCATCCCCTGTCACAAACTGTCATAAATCTCATACCCCCTTCCACACACACACCCACAAAGTACGTCACACATTTGTAGAGAAACATATATTTTTATTAACAAAAAAATTGAAATTTAACACAAAACAACATGACGTCACACATAGCGGAACATCCCCCTCCCTCCGTCACAAACTGTCATACTTTCTTACACTCTTCCCACACCACTGGAGCGTGACGTACTTTATGGACAGCCCCCATTGTTTATTATTGAAATTAGCACAATAACCAAAACCATACGCAGGGGCTTTCTTATGATTAAGATTTAACAAAGATTTCAAAGACAAATGCGTCGTTTATACAGGGTTCACTTGATTAATTGTTTCGAAAGACTAAGATAACTAATAGACACCAAAATATTGTTCTAGTTGAGCTGGTCGGTCGCGGTGAATTAGCTCTTTGATTGTGCTATAATTACCTGGTGATTAGTGTTGTCCGTGGAAACAATTATTATTCAATCTGAGAGCTAATCAACTTTTGGGAAAAATTCAGTGACTTTAAATATATATTTATATATGTTATCTACGCGTTTAAAGTAATTAATGATTGTCAAAAGGTTAAAATATAGAGGGACAATTTTTAGGAATATTTCCTACGTATCCAATAGTGCACATGTACTTAATTCTCCCCCATATCATACTGCCAACAATGAAATATTTATACATTTTTGCCTGAAAGAAGGTTAACTAAGATTTATAAAAGCGAAGTATTTCCTGCTAAATCATATTAGGTTTTAAATGAACACAAATGTATTGCCTTTACAAAAACTCTGTTTACCATCTAAGACAACAGGTTTCTTAGCTGGCACCGGCGGGTCAGCTTTCGGAAACTTTCTGTAGGAATTTTGACGGACAGTGGTCACAGGCTCAAGTGTTGGAGAGGATATCTTCACAACCTTTTGAGCTTTCCTAAGTAAACAAGGTGGATAAAACATAATAAGATAGCAAAAACTAGGATAACACAAAATAAGATAACATTAAATAGGACATAACACAAAATAGGATAACATTAAATAGGATGCAACACAAAATAGGATAGCATTAAATAGGATAACACAAAATAGGATAACATTAAATAGGACATAACACAAAATATGATAACATTATATAGGATAACACAAAATAGGATAGCACAAATTATGATAACACAAAATAGGATAATATTACATAAGATAAAACACAAAATAGGATAACATTAAATAGGATATAACACAAAACATGATAACATTAAATAAGATAACACGTGAAAGGTTAAATTAATATGGAATTTAAAAAATGGAAGATGAAACTCATGATATCGCATTGATATATTTTTGGAATAAACAACAAATAAAATTTTAAAAAATATATATTACTAGTAACAATGACGGTAATTAGTGTAGGTTGACATGGCAGGAAAGTACAGCGAGAGTGGTGGGGGAGGAGCGATGTCAGTCGTGGGTTGTTAGTTATTAAACAATTTATCCACATCAACTGACTCCAAAATGAAAATGAAACATCACCAGTCGTAGCACATGCCTGTCGCTGTACTTTGCCTACGATACATGACCGTATAGCTGTTGCTTATGATTGGAAGTTTTTTTTGGTAGTTGTTATGCAGCAGAGTTTAGAGAATATTGACGTCGCAGGGCAAGGGATGTGGATGTGTTTTGCTTTTTTTTGCCCATGTTGCCTTCGGTTGCCCCTAGTGTGCACTGCCGTATGTATAATTCACTGTTAAATTCAAGAATTTCCATGAATACATTTTTCGTGAAGCGTGCATCACTACCATTGACTAAGTCGCCTTGGTTCTTCCCCTTGATATCTTTTACAGCAACGTCAGATGAAGTAAACACGCTTAAATAGGCAACGTCCAGTTGTCCATGAGTGAAGACTGGTTCTGGCAAATATATGCTGACCTTATCTAAATTTGGTCGTGTCGATGGTCATGGCGAGAGCTAGTTTGATTGGGAACTGTCATCTCTATGAAAACGAAAGCTAGATCTGTGTTTGCAGGGGCTAATTCAATTCTTGGAATAAAAAATGGTTGTCGCTGCTGCAAGGTCAGTAAGTATTTTGGCAATGATGATGTGTTGTTTCAACGATTGTACCACTAATCGGATCCCATTACGAAGTCCTCGCTTACTGTTGAAATGGCGTAGTAAAATGACGATTGCTCCAACTTGTATATTTAATATATGTAGAGGCATTCCTGATTGTGGAAGCCCACTTTAATAACTAGACAGAGTAATGGTTGGCAACTTCAGGAATGACCATTGCATCCTGGCAGTGTTAAGCCATATTTCTGGGGCTTCCTTGAACAGATGAAGGAAGAATACCAGGTTTTCTCCGATGAATACCTTCATCAGCTGCTGTAGTATGAATTTAATCCATTAAACCGGTGTATTTTCAACCCTCAAATTGTTTTGGTTTGTCGAATGTAATTAATCCTGATGCATTTAGTTTTGACTTATTCATCTACAAAGTATTGCTGAGTCAGTTTTCCGGCACTAAGGAACGGGTTATATCCATCTCTGATAGCAAACCTTTGACTGTAGTATTACATTTGTGTTATGCTTGTCTTATGATTTAGGGATCGGGCCCTTCGAGAAATGTTTGTAATGTTGCAGGTGGTAGTTCTTTAACTTTAAATCTGGAGTCTAACTTTGTTCCCCATAAGGTAGCAGTAAGATATACCATTGGCTCAATGTTGGAGTCAAGAATGCTAATCTTTTCAGTCCTTCGGTAATAGTTCAGAGACTTGTAATGTATTAAAAGTTTGCGCGCCCATATAAGCAAATGCCAAAGCACTGTTAATTGAAAGGATGTTTTGAATGGAGTGTTTTCGATGCTGATGGATAACGTCTGTCGTGAGACCCTCAATTAAAGGAGAGGCACAGATTGGTTGTAAGTGGACTTTGTTTTCCGACCAGCAATAGATAATTTTTTTGTCTTGGGATCTTTATGTAAGGAAGTGTTTAGAATTGCAATATTTGCAGTGTATATTGAGATTGCCGCAACTGTATGGCACGTGTCAATTTTCGTCAAACATTTTTATGTCCGTGACGACGATCTTGCTGCGAGAGGTTTTTTGTTCGCCGATGTGCAAGCCGAAGATTTTCCTTTATTTTGGTTAATTTTTATCTGTTAGTGCAGCACTTGCCCTGCGTTGACGCTGTGCGTTTATTACCTGTTGACGTGCGGTGTCGTCCCATGACCTGTTCCGACCTAGTTCTCGACGCATTGCACTCATACGCCGCGCAGTTTCGTAATACTGAATGATAACATACACACCAAATAGAACTGGTTTGAACGTTCGCATAAATTTATTCATTGAACAATTCAAGATAAGAACATAGTCCTGAATGACAACCAAAAACAAATGCACCAGAAATAACTCGTTTTGAACGTTCGCGTTAATGTATTCAATACGTCAATGATATTATTTTTTTTCTGATTGGCTGTGGGAGTCATTAGGAGTTTGAGGGACCAATCGCTATTGATGACCGCACTAAAATTAGCCATTTATTATATCGGATTATTATTCGTAAGTTTTATTGTAAAACAAATTTTGCATTAATGATAAACTATCATTCTTTTTAATTAATATAAACTGGGGAGCCGTTTACTACCTTAAGTTCAATCATATGATACCTCTTTTAAAACGAATATGAAATAATTATCTGACATTTGTCACAATTTAATCGATCATATTGATAACAAATTTCATGAACATTTTATTTAATAATCTAATTTAGAAAATTCTTTGAAGTCGCCAATATTCACATGATTTTATTTTAATAACCCCTTAATTCAACAAATTTTTATCGAAGTTTGAAAATATCTCGATATCTATTATATTCAACAATAATAAAAAATAAAAAAAAGTAAAATCAACTAACTAAAACAATTCAAAGCTTTGCTTAATCACTCATTGTTAATTGGACACTTTATCAATATTTTATTTTTAAGAAAGTAAAGATATACAACTTTGAATGCATTGATGAACTGTTGTATCAAGTGTTTGTGATAGCTGAAGTATATGTTGATTCATATTATTGATATTGCCTCTCCCTTCTTTCTAAGGGAACCAAACAGTAAACGCTGACTGAAATATTTGAGACTTTGCTTTTATAATTCTCTATGTAAGCGTTTACTTACTCTTCCACTTTTGGATTATTTTCTTTCTTCCTTCTTCTTCGGATGACCACCACTACTAAGGCTATTAAAACGATCAGAATGACCGCGGCGATTGATGGACCAATGATAACAGCGAGTTTATTGGTACCTGAAAAAATTGAGAGGCAACGTATGTCAGTCAAACGTTTCTAGCGTGACAATATGAACATTTTACAGGACGATGTTAATTTTACAGATGTTTACAATACTATAGCTAGGGCCAGTCTTAGTGATAGCGGGGCCCTATGCGGCTTAGCATGCGAAACTGATGGCTCGGGGCATACTTTTTAGCCAGGGTTAAGACATTAATGTTGATAACTGAAAATTTATATACGTGGGGCCAACTGCGGCCGCATAGTTTGCACTGTCCTAAGACCGGCCCTGACTACAGCACTGTTATTTTCAGGACAAATCTGATTGGCTCTTTAAATTACAACAAATCTAAACATGCCTAATAAGTCGGTCTGCAAAAAGTCAATTGAGTAACTATTCTTGAGATAAAATATTCTAATCACAATTGTTGGGACAACGAAACATCGATTTGCTCAATAATATATATAGAGAAAAGATATTTAAAATGTTAATTTATATTCTAATACCTTTTTCTAATTCTTAACCTTCAACAACTTTACCTGTCAATGCCCAAAACAGTATATAAACAGAAATAAAGGTTTCAATGTAAAGAGTATGTAAAGATATGTGAAATACACGTATTTTAAGATCATTTAAATACAATATTAAAAGTATATATAATATATTGTCACAGTATGTAATCAAAGAGCACTTGCGTGTTCTTAGTAAAACACAAGAGTAATAAAAAAAAATCCAGTGACCCACCATTCTGTGACCCATCATTCTGTGACCCACCCTCCTGTGACCCACCATCCTATGACCCACCATCCTATCACCCACCATCCTGTGACCCAACATCCAGTAAAGCCTCATCCTGTGACCCACCATCCTGTGACCCTGTTTTAAAACTTCCAATCACGGCCTCGCTGTAGTCCCCATTCTTGTTATAGGCAGTTATTGTGTAGAAGTAGAACGTGTCAGCCTTGAGGTTAGTCACAGTTATCACTGTAGAGTTGGACTGATAGGTCAATGTGGAGCGACCGTCTGATAAGACGAGTTTATACATGTACACGTATCCCTGGGCACTTTGGAAGCTCAGCTGGTACGGTGATTGGGACAAGATACTTCGTGTCGTGTTGATCTGGCCGGGAGCTGATGGCACTATAATAGAAGGAAAGTTACAGCAATTAATTTGAACAAAATTCTTTGAATTTTTTATATGTCATACAGAAATGGAAACTGTTGATGGCTATAATAAAGATGTTATGTTTGCTACAAACACTTTTTCCCCTTCATACAGTTTGTGACATGTTGTAATTTTGTGTACGAATTTGAAATAAAAAAAAGATTCATTAAAAAATTGCATTTAAAGCTACATTATCACAATAGACTTAAATTTACTATCTATAGATAGATTATACAATTGTGAACACAAATATGCAAAATATTACACTATTCCTGGTTTTATTCATTTTTTAAAAAAAAATAATTCCTGTAACTACCTAAATCAGGTGGTAAAAAGGGGTAAAACCCAAGAATATTTGAGAGTTAAACTCCAGAGATCAATACCATAATGGTTCTAATTAAACTGCAAGAAAACATTCTCGCTATCAAAGAAAGGTCAACGCTAAGCTGTGTGACAAAAGAAATATATGTTGAACGTTTGCAAAATTTTAAAAATGTACCACAATTGTCAAACATTAGTATCATACGTATAAATATAATAACCCACAAAAAACAAGAAAAATGAATCTGAACTGATGAAATCATCGATAAAAATGTACCAGTTCATAAATCTACATCAACTGTAATAACTTCCTAGCATTGCATTAGTCTAATCATCTCTGCAATACCTCAAGTAAGCCACACTAAGATCGGCAACTAAAGATAGAGGCTATGAGAGTCGTGTAGTGTTGTATTGACATAGTATGAGCGTGCGACTTAACGGAGTATAAAACTCGTGATATGTGTTGCGAACGAGAATAGTGTGTAGTTGGAAACTAGGGGCTGACTGATGACTGGCTTGGCGAATGAGAGGTTGAAATTGTAACGATAATTTTTTGAAGGATTCATTAAAGAGTTTACCCAGACCACAAAGTGTTGTAGTCATCTTTCTTGACTCGAAAGTTCTATTTCATGATCAGAAGTATAGCATAATATATAGACTATTTGAATTACAGATATGATAACTATTACATGGTGTTAGATGGACCAACTTCACCGCCATAACCACTGGAGCTCAATGGAAGCATTGCTGACCGATGAAAGAGATTTAAGCAGTTCTTTCAGATATTCAAGAGAGCAAATAAACAAGACAAGAAAGCAAAGAAGTGCAGAGCATGACACATGCATTCGATAGACCATGAAGCAGTGGAAGTGTGTAATACAATCCAATGGACATTACACAAATGTGACTATGGTGACAGATTTTCATTGAATGAAATGTTTTTTAAAGAAATTCGAGAATTATTGTTTTGGAAGAAAAATTTTACAGTCGAGAGACCCTTTTGGAATCAAGGGGAAAGAGAACGTTTTGATAATTTTATTACAGACTTGAAAATTAAAGCCAAGTCATGTGAACTTGAAAATTTAACAGCGACTCTAAATACTATTCTTGTTCACAACACAATACACTTGTTTCATTCTCCAACAACTCACCCGCTCACACCATGTCAATACAACACAACTCGTCTCTCACAGAAACTCCTCACGACATTGCGCTGAGCACTTTCTTTTGCTACTCACTAGTTTGTCTAAAGCATACACTGTACAAATAGCTTAGTTTTTATTTGTATGAAACTCAACATAATATTCATCTACGTTAGATGAGTGTAGTTGTTTTTCTTTCTTTTTTTATTTCCTTCGTTGAAAGCCAAAGGATGGCTGGGTTTTATACATGTATTTTTCTCCACATTAGCGTTTCATGATTGAGCAGACTATTTGATTCACATCCAAGCTATTACTATGTTGTTTAAATAATCAAACTTATAAGTCCTGACGGATTTCAAGTATTTTATAGTATTTTATGGCAGGCATCTGATTCCTAAGTTTATTCAATTTTCTTTTTCCTTCATCTCTTCATTAAAGAATTTCTTCCCTAAACATATGTCTTTGGAAAAATTTATAATGAAATTCCGTTAAGCGCCTTTCAAATGGTATGAACATAAGACCAAAGAAACGCGTTTATTTTCTAAATTAAAAATTGACTAAAACACAAAACCATGCATTGAGCTTTCTTGTGAGGAATAACTGCCCCCCCCACCCCGATAAAGTGTAAATATTAGATTTGCATAGAATATGTTTCTGGTTTTTTATCTTTTGAGTACAACCAAAAAAACACAAGGTTTTCTGTTGCGTGATCAGGCCACATACATTTGTCCATGTAAGAAGCACAGGTTCTACAAATTAATTTAAAAAAAAACATACATTTGATGTCCCCGACCCTTGATGATAGGTAATTTTTACAAATCATGTCAGAAACCTTCGCGAGAGTGTACACATTAAGTTTCTCCAGTGATCGAGAAATGGCGCCTGTAGCCATCATTTGAAATAATATGTTCATAAGGTTTACGTAACAAGAACTACATTTCGGGCCCTCATGCCCAAAAAGTGACATGGTTTTTTATAAATCCTAAAGATTTCATGTTGAATATAACGGTCAGTATTTGTCAATATATGGTATAATATTAATTGGGTCGTAAAGTCTTAAATATTAACCCCCCAAAAAAA
>MUZC01000739.1:117641-137298 GCA_002072015.1 Radix auricularia | reverse complement strand
TAAAAAAATAAATAAATAAATAAACAAAAAACTTTTCGGGCTCTTGGCCTACTAGAATTGACAGAAGGAGCTAAATGCCCCATAGCTTTTTTTATGGAACATATAGTTTTTATGGATCAGTTTTTGGTCAATATATATTTACTTATCCAGTAGCCAATGTTTGAAATAATTTGTATGTATCTCAAATGAGAGAAAAATGAAGCGACATTTGAAACATAATGGAAGAAACCTTCCAGTATTGTACTCAACCACTTCTCATAAATTCATAGCCATCAGATGAATGGAGTTGTTAGCCTATTGCAAAATGGACGGACAGACATGCATTTGATTTTATATATAAAAATTAAAGGCATTTTATGATGACAAAACCATTGTTATCGTAAATTTGCTTTTAACTAAATCCTAATTGGAATATCATGCGTGTGGTGTGTAGTTTTACTAAACTCTTACTACTTACAAGTCTGCAGCCAATATTCTAAACCAACTCGTCTTGGAGTGTAAAACCGGTCACCGGGTATTTGTGTTACTATGGTCATGTTATACTCTGCTCCAGGTATTAGGTTCGTAAGGTTGACCCCGTGATCACTAGCAGCAATGCTTTGTCCAGCCTGAGGTAGGTCTACTGGTGTAGCAATCACGTGGTATGTAACGTTTGCCTCCTTGTGATTCGGTGTCCACCACAGCTCGACAGAGTTGGACGATCTCCGCCCAGACAGTGGCTGTGTGACTTTGAGTTCACTTACTGTAGAGTGGTAATAAAGGCGGACATTATTACATAATCCTAATTGCCAGAAACATGACGTGGTGACTGTATCACAAAAAAAAAAAAAAAAAAAAAAAAAAAAAAACAAATAGATATATACTTTGTAATTTAAGCGTGAATATTCGCAAGCATAAAACTGAACTGTCCCTTAACCCGACGCTGGGTCGTTGGGGAACCATTTTGAGCTGCGCACTAACTCATGCCAAGTGTCACGGTTCTGAGCTGCCTTCTGGGTATCGCTAAATGAAAGGCCGGTCCACTCTTTGATATTGTCCTCCCAACTCTTCCTTGGTCTGCCTCTTTTCCTTCTTCCCTGGACTGTTCTTTGCAATATCGTTTCACAAATTCCTATGTATTCTCCTCGACCTTTTCTCAAACAAACATTGCTTTATCTTGAGTAGGTTTAAAAACAAGAGCTCCTAGATTCATTTCAGGAGAATATTAGAAACTGACACTATTTTTTAAAAAATCAAGGTTCCCATGAATCAAGTTTACCCCAAAATAGTCGATACATCTAGACCTTACAATGGGTATATATGTTATGAACAATCACATAGCGCTTTCTAAACTAGTATGCACTTTTATCATGATTTCTTTCACACTCACCTCACCGGCCACGTTTTATCCAGTTCATAATGACCATAATCAATTAAATAAAAACGTGCACAAGCAAATCTTTCCGAAGCAAAATATTTTAGGAAAAAATGAAAGCTCAAATATTTAAAGAATTGCTGTATACTTTAAAAATTATCTTTCTCACGTAAATGACAATTTCCATCTTTCTCGTAAAGATCTTCTTTACAGAGGCACCTAGGGAAGCCTGATACATCTGAAATACACTGAAGACTTGGTCCCTTGCACATTCCTTCTATGGAAGTTACACACATCTCTTTAAGTCTTATTTCTGAAATAGAAGAAAATATTATCCGATATTTTGTATTGATTACATATCTGTGTCCGACGTTATAACGTATATGTCTGAAATGTTATGGTGGGGAAAAATAAGTTGAATTTTCAAAAAAGATAGCTTATTTTAGGTACACGAAAAATGATAAATGGCTCTAAATTTTCTTTAAATATTGTTTGATTTCATAGGACGGAGTATTCTTAATACATCTTTTATAATATTTGAATATTCAAAATAGAAATATTTCTTAAAATGTGTTATAAATGATATGTAATTTTATTTAAATCTGAAATAGCTAAGTGTAATATTATAAAAACTCAACAAACCGTTTTTACACGATTGGGACCTCGTGTCATAGTATTGACCTGATGGGCATGCGCATTGGCTGTTGTTACAGTACAGAGTAGTCTGACATTGTATGGTGCTGGAACACTTTTCTTTAAAATTTCTCTCTATAGTAAGAAGGTATTTAAACATTTTAGCAATGGAAAATAACATTTATACAAGTTTTCGCTGCACGTTTTCATTTTCGTATCGTCAAAGTCTAATGTTATCATTTTGTAATAGACATATTACAAATAACATGTATTGATAGATTAGTAAAATATTGATTTATTTTGTCACCACCCCATACTTTAAACAGTGACGATTAGTAGCCAGTCTGACTTTTAAATGATAAAAGAGACATAAATTTGACACACTAAAAGTCATTTTAGACACAGAAGACAGATAGTATATACAGTATGCCTCATGCAGGAAAGACCATTTTGTAGCTTTTATTTAATGTTATTTTTAAGCTATAAATACATAGTAAGAAATATGGCTTTTTTTAAATGAAATTTTTCCTCCCTAAACTTTCAAATTTAATGAGTAAGCTGAATGGAATTTAAAATAAATCATGCCCATGAATGTCTACAAGAAAAATATTTTACCATTTTCAGATTTTTTTGTACATGGATTTGTTTATAAATTATTTAAAATTGTATTTGGCAAAAACAGTTAATTTGCAAACACACACATGCGTTCCTGTATAACCGGACAGGTTAAACTCCAGCAGAGTAGGTTGGCTATGTGCCGTTCAGGGCAGAACCATAATTTGCACCCCAACCCCCCCCCCTCCACTTATCGAAAAAATATGTTAATGATATAAAGCAAATGCAGTCTTCATTAGAAACAAATGATATGGACACAATGCATTTTTTAGTTTATAAATAAAAAGAAAAGCTTCATTTCTTGAATAAGATTGTATTAATGTCAATGGTTATGTTAATGGTTCATCAGTTTCACTCTTTGGAGGCACTGCTAAGAACTTTTAACACTATACTTGTATAAAATAATTTCGGGTATCTTGAAGTAATTAGAAATTTTTTTAAAAAATCATTATTACTAGAAAAATTTCCTGCGTCTTTACGTGTGTTGTCTGCATCTATCAATTTTTCTGTACTAAAGAAGAATTAATAGCTCTAAATATAAGCTCAAAATGACGCCATGAATTTTCACAATTGTGTATCCTGATGTATGTTTAATGACTTAATTGTAAAAGCAAGTAGATATTCCAAACAGTGTATGGACATGGAAAAGAATGCGTGGCAACGTTCTAGTGTACTAAAATAGTACAGATTTCGTTTCAGTTGGAGTATGATGAAAATAAATTACTTCCTATGAACTGTTTGAGAGAGATTCGAAATTTAAATTTAATGTATACCGTCTTTTTTAAACTACTCCCTACTTTCCAGCCATTAACACTCATTAGGCTTCTGCAGTCCATTATTTAAGAATTATTCTTTATTAGGACTGGTAACGATTAATTTAATTTTAATTGTTTACTTTTGACAAATTAACGAATAATTTAATTTTAATTGTTTACTTTTGACAAATTAACCAATAATTAATTGTTAATTTCGATAAAGCCAAAAATCTCAAGGGAAGTAAAAAAACAACAACGGGAAATTGACATATTTATTCAGTTATGTCCCCGTTTCATCGTTAAAGAAAAATTCTATTTTGAACTTTTGTACTAAGTTCCTCAGCCATACATATCATGTGATGTTAGCTATTACATTGTTTAAAAATTATTTTTTAATTAATTGAAAATAAATATTATAAATTGTTTATTAAATTTTAATCGGAAATTTTATCCATTAAAATTATTTTAAACCATATTTAATACATCAAATTTTTACATATCACAAAACTGGACATGTTTGATCTCAATGTGAAAGAAACGAAGAGCTGTCTAATACAATATAACAATACTTGGTATACTTTTTTCTGAAGAAATATTGTTTTTCGCAAAATGTATCTCATAAATTTGCTATGAGCCCAGTTTGAATTTTAGATTACACCTTTTTTTTCAAGTTAATAAATTTTGTTCTTTGAATGCTTCGTCGTACTTTACAAGCAATTGTGTGGTTTCAAGAATATTGCCTTTATTTATAAAAATAGTACCCTCTCTTTGTAACCACAAATAGCCACACTTTTATAAACAGTTTACAGTTTTTCTTTTTAATAGTCTAATCTTATTATCCGATTTTTTTTTTTCCAATTGAAAAAAAAAATGGTTATGTTATTGGATATACTATTTTGTTGATACATTTTTTTCCCCACAAAATAGAGACACTAAATTTTTTTAAAATGAATCGTTGAAAGAATAAATCATACGATAATATCAACAATTTAGTTGATTTAGATTATCTACATGAAAATAAATTAATGTACCAGCAATTATATCTAACTTTTCAGCTCGTTCACTCTATCAAATACTTTGTTTTTCAGCTCATTAGCATTAATATAAGAAGTCTTTAGATTAATAGGAAAATAGGGGTTTGAATTTTGGAATTAGAAATGTTCACCTATTTTAATATAGATTCTTAATTTTGAAATATTTTTTAAAATGTTGTTTTCCTTCATTTTTATTAAACTTTATGATTAATTTATATATTTTTAAAAACTAATTAACACATCGAATTTTCTGCCAACCCCAATTTCTCCCCAAAATATGCCACTTAGACAATTCGATTGGGTCATGCATGTTTGAAAATGACAGATTACCATAAGTATTGCCTTTACAACAGAGGCGTCTGTGACATTTTAAGTTGATTCTACATCAGACACTGGGTTTTCAGATCACAAGCATTAGGATTAGAATAATTAATGAAGGTCTGACAGTTTAAATGTTCACATGCTTAATAATTTAGGATGGTCCTATTTCTTTTCTTATTAAACACTTATTTTGCTTTACTTTTATTTCGAATAAAACCTCAAAATTCTTTAAAAATTTTTATTATTAGAAATTATATAAAAGCAACTAAGGATTTTCTGCCCCTGGGAATGTTCCACCCCTTGCCCCTCCCCCCTCGCTACAACAATGTTAACTCCGTGTCCAAGTTATACCTGGTGGAATTCTGGTCTATCTTAGATATACAGACGCTCCTTCTATGCAGAAGATAATTGCGTCCACAGACAATGAGAGATGATCTGTTGGCAAGTGATGCAGCGGTCACAGGCCACGGCTATAGGGGTTCCACGCATTACCCCAACCGCCTAACTATTGTCTAGCTAGGTACCCATTCGGAGCTGGGTGACTCGGGGACTCCTCAGGCCCCGAGAACAAATCCTCACCTTCGCGTGGATTCGAACTCGTGACCATCGGTATGATAGTTGAGAGCGCTACCTCTCGACCACCACGTTCTAAGCAGAGAAGACCCCCGGGGGATAAGTGACTTTTGGTTGAAGCACGAAACATGTTACAATTAGCGTGAACGTGATATGTATTTATGAAATCTATATCGAGAAACGTTTTGACCTGGATCAAGGAATAATTTCTTAAAAGACACAACTCTAACATATGCATATTTTAAACCCACAGAAACAGGAAAGTCACTAATAGAAATATAGCTACTACATGCAGTTTAAGATATACCGTACGAAAGATAGGTATGTTTAATGTGATGATGTCGAATAATATAAAACGTACTAGGCATGCACGATCTATTGTAGTTATCATGGTAGTCAGAAGTGCTGGAACAGTTGCATATTCCACTGACACAAGCCAGGTACGTTTGACATGTTCCATTTGTACAACTGCTACCATACTCATGTCCTGTGGTAAAGGAAATAATATTACATGTATTATTTTTATTACATTTACATCCTAATCTATTTTTATTTAATTATTTTTGGAATTCGCTTAAATATACTGCCAAATAATAGCAATATAATAATACTGTTTGTTCTTATGGTTGTCAAACAATAAGCAAATGAAATTATCACATCAATGTTGTCCATAATCAAGTTTCGTCATATTTACAAATCTTTGTACTTGTATTTTCAACAAAGTCTAGACATTGCGACTCACGTATAGTAGTTTTGAAACACTATTAACATAATTCTGCCTCCAATAGTGTTAGAAAATAATAATTCATGTATAATTGTTAAATGATTATAATTCACCGTAGAATCAATGGAAAGTCATTCTTCTTTATTAAGTGAAGTTGGACACGGCAAAGAACCGATAAAACCATATCGAAAATTCCCCTAAAAGTAATAAAAATAATATACTTTTTCTTGAATTAAAGAATTTTTTATATTTGTTATCTTTTAGTTTTTCACTAAATGATGTCAATTTTTTTTAAAGATTTCAAGCGAATAAAAATGTCAAGTTATCCCTGTATAAAGTTGACTGAGAATGCATAAGTTATATTTTTCTTTAAAGTTCTTAATTTTATTTCCTATTTTCAAAGTTACCTCTATTACTACAAGTCTTTATTGGTGAAGAATTTGACCACGCAATTAGAAAAATTTCATGGATGATTAAAGAGATAAAATACCAATAGTAAATACTACTCACTTACTCTGCATGAGTTCTTGATTGTGTCATGATAATTAATAATCAGTTAAACAACATCATCTACACTAATAAAAGAAAAAGCCCTGACTAATTGACTTACTTATCACTAAATGTCCTACTTCCTGTGTAGGTAGAAGCATGAAAGTTTGGGAACTTACTAATAAGTATACTCTTACGACTATAACTGGCGATTAAGAATTTTAAAATTCCCACTCATATTTTTTCCCTTCTATGTGCTATAGAAAATTTAATCAACACTAATTCTGTCTTTTTCCGTGTAGATAGAAAGAAGCAGGAAATTTCGCGAAGTTTTTAAGGACACTCATATGATGGTAACAGGTTAAACAAATATTTAAATTCACCCTTAATTGCCCCGGGGCCTACATGTATCTTTTTCATCGTATATCAGCATTATTAAACTGACTAATATATAATTATTTAATTTTCCGAGTACGTAGGAGAATAAAACTTTAAAAAATTGTTGAATAACCTCCCGCGATGGCAACAGGCTAAATAAATGTTTAAATTATTATTAATTTGGGCGAGGGGACAAAATGTAATTTTTCACTTTAAATCAGCTAAATAAGATGTTTAAAGCGTTTGATACTGTTGTTTGTTTTTGTGTTGTTTTTTTTTTATTTTAATAAAACTATGAATATAAAAATTTAATGGCCCATATTAAAATACTATAGGGCATTAAAATTATATTTTTTTCACTCATTTTGAGCCGAGGGGCCTAAAAATGTTTGCAGACAGTTATGAAATTTATCCATTCGATTTCACACGATTTTTTAAAAACAATATTGCCACACAAATGTATAATCATCATGTTTTTTAATTCAATTTTTACATCTTACACGAGTACATCAATTTTTTCTTTCTTTAGTTGATCTACGTGAAAATAAATTAATGTGACCTTTTTTGAGATTTTTACAGCACTATGAATAGGATTTTATTTATTCCACGTCCAATAAACTTTGGGAAGTTTTTGAGAACGTTCCTGCAAAGGTTTCTGGCATAATTGGTTTTAAAACACCACTTTAAGGGAGCCGGGGCCAGTAATGTATTTTTAAAACATGAGCTACATAAAAGGGTTTTTAAAAAGAGGCTACTTCGTACATGGATGAATTATTGACCACATATTTATAAAAATATAAAATTTTATAAGATAATGAACTCCTAATGTTTGTTTCTTTGGGGCCGGGACCCAAAAAACATTTTAGTAAACTTTTAATGCTTAATTTCAAGTTAGATTTTTTAAAAAATTAAATAAATATAGACACAAATCTCCACAATGATGTAGATCTAACTCTTCATACCTTATTAGATATTCACATTCTGCACCCGATTTCATTGGAACGCTTAATGTAATTTTTCCCAATGTCCTGTTAAACAACTTTACAATTATTGAAAAAAAGTTAATAAATCCTGATCAAGTTCAAATATATTTGTGTTTTGCATAAGTTTTCCGCGGGTTCTCAACGTTAACTTACATTAACCTTTTCCGCTACAAAGCGTTGGTATTTTCCTATTGTATCATATAAACACGTCAGATATGTCTCACAGAGCAAGTTACTTAAACATATAGTACCATACGATTGTACGGAAATAATAAAATTATAATAAATTTTACCTTTTCACTACTTTACATCGCCATATTACAGGTTCACAGGTTTCCGTACTCACTTCAGTATTACCCGATCTCTCATCAGGTGCGAAGTGTTGAATATACATTAGGATAAGAAATAAAATTTTGCCCTTTCAAAAAACTATTATTTTTTTTAGGTCTGTGTGTTTTAAGTTTTGCACTGAGTTACTTCCTGTCCAGAGCCTGGACAGCAACATTTTCAAAGAGTTTTTAAAATTTGACCAGTTCTGACCGATAGCGATTTTCAAAGTCACTTGAATAATCTTGCTTCCATTAAGGTGGCTACTGCTGATTAAAAAAAAAGTTTTTGACAATAAACCTTTTATATACGAGAAATGACGAAAAGAAACTTCATTATAAAACGAATTGCACGACAATCCAAAAATCCAAAATTTAAGATTTGTATCAAATTTAAAAAAGGATTTATTGTTTTAAAAAACAGTTACAATCTGCCTGCTAAATTTAAGCTCGATTTGATCACGGGAAAGAGGCTATAAAACATGTTTAACGTAGTGCGCATGCGAGACAGATAAGCTATTGATTGCATTTACATTTACAGATAGGGAATATATTTTTAAAGTATGTAAATATAGATCTAATACGCCCAACACAGCGCAATAGGAAAGTATTAAAAAAGTAGTTCAATATAATATGCACCGCGACACTCTAGCACGAAAATTAACATGCTACATAGATATAAATAGAGATAATCTAACAATTTATTAATTTAATTGCAGTATTTTTGATCAATCTGACATTTGGATATATTTATTTTATCATTGGCTCGAGTCTGGCTGCAAAATGTCAGCTCGCTAGCATGCAAGGAAATGTGTTAAAAAACGATCCCAAATTTTTTTCGGCAAGCACAGGCCACGAGTTAATATAAACAATTTAAAGACCCGAATTTCTTATTGACTCCTGATAGATGTTGTAAGAATGAAGTAAGTTTGTCAAGTATTATAAGAAATAACTTAACCTTAAACTTTTGTCTCAGGGCAAATGTATGTTCGACCGAGTTTTTTTCATCGAAGTGACACTATCCCTTTTTTAAAAAAAATTCTTTTGAAGATTTGTATACACTTTCTCCATGGACAGGACCTCTCTTTTTTCTTCACAAGAATCAAATCCAGAACGTTGTTTTTTAACAAACTCAATGAGAGATCTCGACATATGCATGACTGTATTCAAACATAGCCAGCACTCTTGAAAGAATACATTAGTTTTTTGAAATATTACTAAAATTTTGTCCAAAATTTCAAGTAAAATAGCAAAATCCAAATGTTCAAGTTCTTTCCGAAAATAATCTGTTTCAAGTAAACTGTCACGTGGTTGATTTTCGTTAGTCGGTGATTTTTCCAGAGCTGCAATATTCCTATAGTATGATTTATTAATCGGCCTCACATTTTCTTGTGTCAGATGAGGCTTTATTAACAAAAAACTCTTTTGAGTGTTTTTTTAAGTACCTGCCAAAAATGAGGAGATGCAACAAGCCAAGTATAAACATTTTGGAAAAGGCAAAAAATCTGGCTGCAACATTACAATCTGTTGCTTCACTTTTAAAACCAAATGTAGGGAATGAGGTGCTGCACTGCACATAATGAGCAACATTGTAGGTCGAAGCGTCATAACTCCTGTATAGTGTACTGACTTGGTAGTTGGCTAAGAATTCTATTATTGAAACATGCTATAGTGTGTCAACGTTTCTTAATAGTAATTTTTGCATACTAATAAGAAATCGATTTTTTTTACTTAGCTAGGCTTCATCTTTCCTGCTTAATTGTTCTTTGAAGTTTTACAAACAATTACGAGTTCTGGTATTTCTCTCTTGGACAATTTCTTGTGATAAATATATATTTTATTTATGATATTTCAAGAGATTCATGAAAACATTTGCCCAAATTAATTATGCAATATAAAATTTTTGGAGGTCCTTACATCATTGGGGGCCCTTAACTTTAGCTTGTTCAGCCCCCTCTTATTCTGCCTTAGATGTACGCAAACAAAAAACGTTACTCATTGATTATAACAACTTTTGAAAAAATCCTTTATTGTAATCCAAATTCTCTTAAATTAGTTGTACTAGAAACTAATGGCAACTTTATTAATTTCTTCTGTTACTGTAGAATTTAAGTGACTAATATTTTTATTGACATTTTACCAGTAGCTACAACTGTTGACTGTAAGTTTAGTATTGAATACTGTAATAGCCAAATATTTGACATCCTTTAAAATATAAATAATAAGATGTAAGCAGGTCTATAATCATTTTTTTGCCGAACTTACTTTGCAAGCACATTGCACTGCTAGTGTCGTAATACTGGGTTGATAAACAATCACATACACCATTGACACAGTTCAAGGAAGCTTTACATTGCTCGCTTATCTTGCAGCCATATCCTTTTCCTAAAGCTGAAAATATTCATGCATAATACTGTTACAGTGTTTTAAAAATCAGCTATAGAAATAGCCTAAAGAGAAAGTTTCTTTTCAATAGTAAAATTCAAAATTTCTAGCCCATTTTATTTCTCATTATTCCACAAACCAGTGGGTAGAAATAAACTAAAACTTAGATATTTCTTACAGTAAATGAGGTAAGTGGCATTAAATCCCTTGAATGACACGGAGTTTTTGCTTGCTGTATATTGAACATTTAGACTGTATGTTGAAACAGTAACATTCCTGCTGTAACTGTTAGAGTTACAAACTGTGCCATAGTTAACGTAATTGGTGTATCCAGTCAGCGTAACCTTGCTGGTAGTGCATGATCCCAATTCAAAGTTGTGAAAGCTGTAGTGACGGTTATTTAAGTAATATTAATTTTTTTTTTTACATATTGATTAAAAAATTGTATAGTTTTTGTAAAAAAGAAAGAAAAGAAAAGAAAATTCTGATTTAAGCTATTCTGAAAATAAAAGGCTGTTTTGAATTTCATTATTTTTTCTTTAGATTTTAACAAATTAAGTTCTTCATCGAATAAGCAGCATCATTAGAAAATAAATTTAATAGAGCAAGTGTGTAGATATTACAGATTTTGCTTTGAACTCTCCTTCAAAGTAATATGCAATTTATTTTTATGAGAAACGTTATTATGATTCTAGCTTTTAATATTTAAATTGACATGTACAGTATTATAAAACGTGACTTAATTGGTCTATTACCAACATATATGATCATTACACACTATTGGATCGTCGAATGAAAATAAGAAGGGCTCAATTAAACAAGTCCACTTTAATGATTCAATGAATATGGTATAAATCATGTTTGATATTTAAATTTCAGTGCGCTGGATTTGTATGCTGGTACCACTTGTGTGGGATGCGAATCATTGTCAATGACTAAGTAAAATTTAATGTTCTAGAGAAATATTGTTTTCATATAAATTTAATGAGGCCATTTGATAACTCTTAAAGTCAACGCTGATCTCGACGAAATATAAATTAATGAGTACTTAGTATTCCCTTTATGTAGTTACGGAGTGCTGTCGAGAACGGGTGACCTCTACGCGGTTCGACAGACGAGTACTGTCGTGGAGGAGACCACGACATGAAACTGACAACTCCTGGCAGGGAATGCCGAAGTCCGATGTTAGGTGTTAGTAAGACACGATTACAGTCGCTGTATCGATCTTAGGCAAAGCATTTAGATGCATTGCTGATGATGAAAAACTATAGTATCCGTTGAGGGTCGGGTTACTCCGAAGCGACCGTTTCGTCCCCCTAAATATTAACTAGCAACGCCACTGAGCGGTGCCGGTTTAGGGCCAGGAGCGCCAGCACGGATTAGCAAAAGGTACTGCTAGGAACGCATTGGACGCCAGCTCTGAGGAAACATTCCTTTGGGGGTTAAACCCTAGATAGGTCAATGATGATCCCTCGCACTGCGTGGTCCAAACTATTGAGACTCTTAAGCTTTGCCGGGCTGACGCTGAAGTGTTAGCGAGTCGAAGTAGGGAAAATTCCACCCCTCCCTCGGGAGGACAACTTAGTTGGAGGCGTTTTCAACTTAGTGTTCTGGACGCCCAGGTGGCTATTTCTAGGAGTGACCGCTCCAGGGGGGGGGGCTTCTCAGCTTTTACGTCCCTTAAGTGCTCAGAGAGCTGGGGGCCTTTTTCCATGAAGACCCATGAAGAGCACAGGCTCGGGACTACTGATTTTCTTCCATATGTAGAATTTTCAGTTACGGAGTGCGATAGAATATATTTTTAATTCTTTGCTATTTGTTCTGTTGTTTTTTAGGCACATGTATAGAATTGAACTGATAGAGTCACTATTGTCAGTTATGATGCGTTACAACTACTTAGTCGAAAAGCTCATTTTTTATATATTTTCTTATAGTTGTTTTCTTTGATGATGGATCCCATATTATTCAATACGGTTGGGTAGGTAGATTTTATTTGTACAGTAATACAATTGTATGCGGTATTTATGTTTAAAATGTGTTACGTAGAATGAGTTGATAATTGTGTGTTACTATAATTTATACAGCTCTTTGTAAAAGTATTGCCCTATATAAATTATTAATTATTATTATTATTATTACAACTTACTTTAATGTCCTCGTGTTTGTAATAAGATATTTTTATTGAGCCGCAAGTTATTTTATTTGTTTAAAATATTTAGATTTCATGAAAAAGTTTAATTTTAATTTTTTTTTCGAATCATCTTTTCTTTGTGTTAGCCGTTTAACACGAATAAAGAAATTTACACACATTTTATATATGCAACAGAACATATTTGTGTGTTAGGATGTGTGATTATGTGGTTAAATAAGAGAAGTTACCTTTTTTTTTGTAAAGAAATGAAATGTGAAAATATGGAAAGAAAGATATAATATGATAACAGAAATTAAAAGCAATGAAGAAAAATGAAAAGGAATGTTCATTAATGACCAATTCTATCGGAACCTGATAACAATAAAGTTGTTAGCTTGCGACCCACTAATCCTCCATCTGCAAGTTCCATATCTCATGGACCAGTTGGGATAGCCAGGACTCATGAACTCTCCATATGAGGTGGACAATGTTTTAGTGCATTCTGTGCAGATAAATAATGGTATAAATAAAAGTATACCTTGAATCCATGTACATATTTAGACATGTACTTGGGCTTTTTATCATGTGCCTATTTTTGTTTCATCATATTTGCAAAATATAAATCTAAATTATTAATAAAAAACGTTGTTGATTTAGTGTACACTAATAAAAAATATACACATTTTAATAAAACATTTTGTAGACATTTTAATCATGAATTGTATTCGAAGTCAAATTCTAAACAAAACACACACAAAATAATTTTTAAAAAAACAAACCAAAGAACGGACTGTCTATAAAAATTTCACTAAATGTTATGAAGTCCTGGCTCAAACCCGGGGGGAGGGGAGGGGTAATATAATGCTTAAAATTATTTTCTGTGAATTACTTAGGTTTTAAATACTTTTTTGTATGCCAGCTATTGGTTAAAAATTTGGAGAATATAAATTTGTTTGAATTAAAAAGAACAAACTCAAATGAAAGAATCTCAAATTCTTTAAACTTCCCAAAGCGTCTCTCTCTCTCTCTCTTTCTCATTATTATCGCTGTGCGTTTTTAACTTATCTGACTCATTATTATCGCTGTGCGTTTTTAACTTATCTGACTCATTATTATTGTATCTTGATCTTAATTTTTAAAATTATTTTTAATTTTTTTTTTAAATATTGAAAAAAAAAATCATTTTGATATTTTCTCCCCCCATTGTTAAGCTCTTTATATCAAGAGTTAGTCAGCTGTGATTTTATTAATGCAATAATCAGTGTTTTCTGCTAGCAGGAATTAAAATATGTACGGATTTTACATTTTTTGCAGAAACTAATTGTTGTAATACTAAAGGTTACAACAGATTTGCGAGAAAATATTTGCTACAATGGGTTCAAATTAAATCAGATGTTTGTTTTTACCACAATTTTAATGCAGGGTTTCGTAATGCAACTGGGAATCAATTGAATCGTTAAAATTTCCTAAACAGAATAAGATATTTAGAGAATCAAACATGATCAACAGTTGATTTTATTCTAACGTATTTAAATATACTATCCATGTCTTCACATTATTATTGTTAAAAACCAATCGCAGTTTTCCAAACTGCAAATTTTTTTAACGATACATCATTCTGAATCACTCAATTTTTTTATATTTATAATTTCGATACGTATGGTGAAATTATTGTTTGTATCTTCATGGAGGACTTTCGTCTTATTAAACTTTCTATCTGTATGGATAACGTTGGTTCTATTAATGATTCCATCAATTTCGCTCTATTTTAAGATGGACGCAATTATTTTCTATCTAGAAGGAACGATAACACACGCATTAAAAAGCAAGAATTTAATTTTGTGTCGCTCCAAACAATATGATTTAGTCTAAGAAAGAGGTCGTATTCATCAGTTTTATGTGGCGGATTCATGGTCAAGGGGGGATCCGCCCTTTGCCACAGATATTAATCAGCGTCATCAAAGCCTCGCAAACACGAAGTACGCCCAGGGATATTAGAAATATTAAATAACACTTGATTTATTTCACACACGTTACATCATCTCATCTCCAAATGTCCTGATATATCCGCGAACATATACTTTAAAACTTTCCGATCACTTCCACATCATTCAAAGTCCTTTCTCTCACTTCATATTCAGCTCAACTATCTCGCGTTGACTGACACCCCACAATATATAGCCGATCCCTTCATAATTTTATGAGACAATAATATTTTCATGTGAACTAACTGCAGCGGTTCTCATTTTGTTTTTCTTGTTTAACATAGCTTCTTTAATTCTTTCATCAATTCCCTCCTTTCAGGGTGCTATTTTTTATCACTTTCACTCCCCCTGTGCGGTATTTATATGGTGTTTATTAAATTCAACAAATGTAATTTTCACAACTTCTGTGGCTATAATCCATTCTGCCTTTTATTTGTTGCTTCCATTTCATTTGTTAACATCCGAGGTTGATCAACTTATGTCCCTGAAACTATTGTAGCTAAACAAAATGTGGATGAGACTGCAATCAGGCTTACATATAATAGAAAAAAATTAACGTGAGTAAGACCAAACGCATCAACGTTGTCTTGTAACGTTCTGTCAAACTGACTCATACCCTCTTTATAATTTATATATTATCCGTCTACTGATGCTACTGTAAAAAAATTATGTTTACTGTGCTTCACTTGATATCGAGAAAATCTGGGTCAATAATTTTCTCTTTGTTCACTTAGTGATTCTAAACTATATACATTTTTAATGCTCGTTTAGTAGTTCTTTGTTCTCAATAGCTGTAAAATCCGTATCTTTCCCTGTTAATCTCAGACTTAATTAAGCCATTTGTGTCTTTTCCCCTTGTATTTAAACTAATATTCTCCGTAAATGAGTTATGTCTTCTAACGTATGTGCTATGTTTAGGGTTTGCTCAGTATTCCCTTCTTCTTTCCGAGTCTGTCTTTCTTTAAATTCGTTGTTTTCAATCTTGTTTTCCTTTAGTTCCTTCTGAAGATTCTACAAAAGTTAATCTTTATCAGCAATCGCCTTATTCAATTCTGTTGTTTTGTTGTTTGCAATGCATTACTTTACTTACATCGCTGATAGTTTTTCATCTTTAACTTTGACTACTTTTCTCAAGCTAGAATACTCTTTATCCCTTGTTTCAATTTTCAGTTTTCTGCTCACTGACACATTTTTTTTTTTGCGGTAACTTATTTTTAATAATTTGACTTTCTCACCTAATGTCTCAGATAGGTATGCTATGTTGTTGTTGGTAATAATGAAAATTATATCCCTTTCTGTTAAATTAATATCTGTAAAATCACCTCTTCGACCAATCAGGTCAACTCCACTTCTGCCACTGAAATCTCCCCATCGATTACCAATCGTACGTCAATGTTTAAAATCCTGATATCTTAATAATCCTACGCAGAGCTCATCACTAGTATTTGATCTCAACTGTTGATCCCTAACCCGTGACTTGGATCAATTTGAATGTTTCATAGTCTGTTGACTTCTTGCTGGACGTGTTGAACACATTGAGCGGTCAATGGCTCGTATCGAATTGTGTGACGTTGGCGTGGTCACAAGTCATTTTGTGTCCATGCACAGTTTGAGCTCATGCCCAGTAAATCTTACAAGCCGATCGAAATAAAGTTCTGTTAGGCAAAGGGCATTTTCTCTCCGACCAGCCAGCAGTGGTTTTCATTTCAAAGCTTTCTATTCTGCCTAATAACTTTCGTTTATTTGGGTTAGACCCGGACATATGTTTTAGCCATGTAGCCAAAGCTCCTGAATATAGTATTAATCAAGACAATTGAAATTCCAGTCCCAAATATAATGGGAAACGCTTTCTCCCTCTACACCTACCATCTCACATGTGACTTTATTCACCCTTTGGTTTCGATACGTCCACCATCTTTCCCCCTTTCGTTCAACTCCCAATGTTTCTCCTTCAACATTTTCCTCACATTCATGAACAGCCACGCCACTTCATCAGTTAGTTGACCATAATTCATTTTCTTTTCATCCTTATGTGTGCTTTTCTTCTAAAATCTCACCAGCACAACCTTTTTTTCTGCCATTTGCTTCACTGTATTTCACTCGTGTTACATTCACCTCCTATATGTCAATTTATCACGTGCCTTAATTTCACTCTTATTTAACTTCGTTAATGATACTAACTCATTGATCTTCAGTGGACTTCTAATTATCTTTACTCTATTGCTCAGTAATCTTTGTCTTGTCAGCTTCTATTTCTTCATCATTAACTTCTTCAGCAACATTCTTTTAAGATTAAACACTTTTTTTTTTATTCTTTGACAATTTTTTTCAGATTCAGCTACTGTTTTGTCCGATTATTTGACATTCTTTTAAAGTTTAAAAAAATTATTGTTTGTTTGAATCTTCAACATTCTTGTCAGATTCAATAACCTTCTTGTCTGCTACTTTAACTTTTTTTTCTGACTCAATTTTTTGTTCTTGTCAAATTCTTTAATCTTTCGTTTGGGCTCTATATTTTTTTGTCAGCTTCTTTGACTCTTTTTTCAGGTTCCACATTTATGTGATACTGCATCTGCAGTCTCGACAGCTCAATTGTTCGTAATAAACTTATGATCTCTTTTGGGGAACTGTTTATGCTGAACTTCGGTGATCTTTTTTTTTGACTTATCAATGTTTCAATTTTCCTAATGTGTTCTTATTTTCTTTTCTCCTCCTACCGATTAAAAGCCCGAATATCTCTTTTTTTCATTTCCATCTCCTCATTGTATCACGATACTCCTCTTCATTCCTTCTCCTTCTAACCCGTTCCTTATCGTACTCTTCTTTCTAACGCGTTACACTTCTTCCCCCTCCTGCTTTCTACTCGATTTCTCTTCTTTCTCCTTGTTTTATCCATTACTGTGCCTATTCCCGTTCTAATCCAAGCTCAAGGGCCATTTCTTTAATTTCATCAATTGTTAGCCACCACATTTTAAAATACCCTTGTACACACAAAAAACGAATTTCTCTATCACAAAATATTTAGATATAATTTCTATTAATTTTAGTGTAATCGGCTACCAAGTCATATCCACAGTAATTTAGAAAATACAACAATTTAGTGTTAATAAACATCCTGAAAACATCACATAATCCAGTGTCAATGGTTTAGCTGCATGTAGGGATAATCCATTAACAGTTCTGCACACTCAGTCACTCCCCAGCATCCCTCGTCACGCTAACACAGCTATCTCTGGTATTCGAAGTCACGTGTTTACAACTACTTCCAGCATCAAAATGTACATCAACACGCCTAAACTCCACAATATAAATTTACCACAAAAAAAAAAAAACGCTAAAGATCGGTATCAAAGTTTTGCCAACACGCCTGCACTCAGTCATAAATGATCCCTCTAAAAATGTTCGTCCGTATGCAACGTAAAATACGTGTGTGCAAATTTGCACAGGAACCATTTTGTGTGCAATATTTTTAAAAAAAAAATGCTGCATGGTATTTCAAAACTGCGCAGCCACGCAGCTTAAAGGGAACATCGTCCGTCATATATATACAATAACACAGCTACAGTTCAGTATCAATTTTGCGCCTACCTGGCTATATTCCGTAATATTAGCATATTAACCTAGTTGCAGTCCTTGAAACTTGATTGTTACCAAGTTCGTTGACAATTGGCCAAATCGGTTTTCGTCGGGGACCCACTGTGGGGGATTCGTTGTCTAGGGGGAATCTAAGTCCACCTCTGATCGTTCAACTAGTGTCATCAAAGTGTCAGTTTATTAATGCAAACCAGAAGTATAATCCTGGATGTTTGAAGTATTCAATAACATTTTATTTATTTCACAAAGGTTAAATCATCTCATTTCCACATATCTTTATATCTCCGTGAACAAATACTTTACAACTTTCCGATCACTTCCATATTCTTTGAATTCCGATCAGGATCTATTCCACACTCTCACTTTATATTCATCTCAGCTCTCTTGTGTTACTCCACACCACATTATATATAGCCCGTCCTTGATGAATTCATAAGACAAAAACTCCAATTATTTACAAATGAGCTCTGCTTAAGTCACTACCTGACCAGACCTCACAACAATCTCACTATACTTTAGACCTGTCACTCTCACACCATAACATTCATGTTATCCAACCGTGATACCAGTTGTCAATTATTAACTGATGTCGATATTCTACAATATTAACATTATGTTATCGTACCGTGTACTTGGAATGTTCCGTTAAAGCCGAATGACGTCCAAAGTGAATTAGTTGTAAAGACAATGTGCAAAGATGATGAACTTGAGACAAATGTGTTGTTGTTTAGAGTTATTCTCCCTATCAAGGGCGAATATTGACTGCTTCCATCGTAAACTGTTAAACCATCATATGAATCTTGCATAGAATAATCTGTAAGACTATAAATATAAAAACTATATTATATAAATGTATTTGTGTATGTATGTATGTATGTTTGTATGTATGTTAGCAGAGGCGTCACTAGGGTTGGTGTCACCCGGGGCGGTAGCTCATGGTGTCACCCGGGGCGGTAGCTCATGGTGTCACCCCCTCATGATTTAATCCATAGAACTCCTCCGTGTTTTCCAGTGCCAAATAACGGGAATATATAGAATTTTATGGTCTGGTGTCACCCCACTGATGGTGACACCCGGGGCGGCCCGCCCCCTCCGCACCCCCCTAGCGACGCCACTGTATGTTAGTAAGTATGTATGTATGTAAGTATGTATGTATGTATGTATGTATGTATATATATATATGTATGCATGTATCTATCTATCTATCTATCTATCTATCTATCTATCTATCTATCTATCTATCTATCTATCTATCCATCTATCCATCTATCCATCCATCTATCCATCTATCTATCCATCTATCCATCCATCCATCTATCTATCTATCTATCTATCTATCTATCTATCTATCTATCTATCTATCTATCTATCTATCTA
>MUZC01000739.1:82584-112443 GCA_002072015.1 Radix auricularia | reverse complement strand
TAAAAACTCATTTATCACTTATTCTCAAATTTACCGTGTAGGTAAAACCATGAAACTTTTGGAAATTCTTGAGCATACTCTCCCGTCAATAATGGCAATCGTTCCATAAATTCCCACTCATGGGGGCCGGGGGCTCAAAAACGTTTTTTCGCCCGCTATTTGAAGTATATTGAATTGAAAATAACTAATTCTCCTATTTCCCGAGTAGGCAAAAGCATCAAATTTACGTATATTGATTAGTAAATTTCCCAAATTAACACAGGCGAAAATATATTTACGTTATTACTTTTTGGGGTCCAGGGGCCCAAATGTTTTTTTCCCTATATGAGCTATATAAAAACTGAATATCACAAATTCTCCTATTTCCCGTGTAGGTAGAAGTATAAAACTTCGGCAAGTTGTTAAGTACGCTACCCCGACGATATTTTGCGAGAAAGAATTTTAAACTTCTCACTCATGGGGGGCCGGGGGCCCAAATGTTGTTTTTTCTTATATTAGAAACAAACTCATCACTAATTCTCCAATTTACCGTGTCGGTAAAAACATGAAACGTTTGGAAATTATTGAGCAGACTCTCCTGGCAATAATNGGGGGGGGGGGGGGTTGGGGGCCCAAATGTTGTTTTTTCTTACATTAGAAAAAAACTCATCACTAATTCTCCAATTTACCGTGTCGGTAAAAACATGAAACGTTTGGAAATTATTGAGCAGACTCTCCTGGCAATATTTGTTTTTTTTCATGGGTTGCCGGGGGCCCAAATGTACATTTTTCTTAAATTAGCAATATTGACGAAATTCAGACAACGAAATATTGTGAAATTTAGTACACGTATACTACATTACATGATGCAGTTTCTTAAGTAGATTTCCTTTAAATTTCTCGGGGGCCTAAAAACGTATTTTACTTATATGGGCTATATAAAAATAGAAAATTACTAATTCTCCTATTTCTAGTTAGGTGGAAGCATGAAATTTTAGAAAAGTGTGAAGAACACGCCTGCAGTGGTAACAGGCGAAAAATATTTAAAATTATCACTTAATGGGAGCCGAGGGCCAGAATGAAGGTTTATTTTTTTATATTTTTTTTCCTTCTAAAAATCACCCATTCTAATTTTTCCCATGTTGGTAGAAAAATGAAACTTTGGGAAGTTGTTAAGTACACTCTCCTAACGATAATTTGCGAAAAAGTATTGTGTACGCTTCTACAGAAAACCTTATTTAAAACCCGTGCGAAGCCGGGTACTTGCCTCTAGTATATATATATACATGTACACACACACAGAGTAGATTCCCGTTTTTCACGGCTAATGGACCCGAGAACCCCGCGATAAGTGAAAATCCTCTATGTATGGACACAACTGTTGAGCGACACGAACTCATCAGATACGTTTACAAGTACTGTACAGCGAAGTGTCTGAGCAATATATGACGTGATGAAGCATTTATTATGCTGGGCAGTAAAAATTATTACCAGGAAGGTGTTGACTTTTGCTTCTCAGACGATGACAGTAATTTTCGTCTGTACAGACGGCCGTGTTTTTTCTTGTGCACTTTTTTAATATCTTCTTTTTTTTCAAAATCTGCGAAACACCGAATTGGCTTTGAAAGAATCGCAAAGTAGCTGGGCATTACTTTATAGCTGCGTGAATGTGTTGTAAGAGTACACGCGTGTATATGTTTGTGATGTTAATGATTGTTAAATCAAAATCAATAATAGATTAAAACTATTGTGTGCTGGGGCACCGTTGCGCCTACGGCGTCTTCTTATTTGTGGGTAATATTACGAGCTATATGATCATTTAAACTATTAACGGCTCTTTTTACATCGTTCCCTCTTCCAAAATGTCCATATTCTTTAAACTACTTTGGTTACTGTCTTTTCTCTGTCAGTTGTGACTTCTAGTGACTACAAATGTGAAACTTTAAATTTGAAATATTATTTGACAATTCAAATATTAACATAGACTTAATGTCTATCGTTACTTTAACTAGAAATGTAAACGTTAAATGTTAAAATCTAAAAATGAAATGTAGTTCTCGACTCACTCAGGTAACACACACACACACAAAGAAACCTTTCAAATCAAATTCTATATATACTTACGTGAAAGAGATCACATTACCACTTTCAGTATTTATAGTCCAATAACAGTATTCCTTATTATTATAATGATAAGGATAGTTGGGACTAACAAGAAATCCATTTGTAATTGTCATGGCGTAAATCGCGGTGTTGCAACCTAAAAATATAAAGACATGAAGTGGTGTTTAGTATCTGCATAAAAATGCTCGATCAATGATTCTAGTCAATTTGTAACTATTCATACTCAGAATTTAAACGTCGTATACAATTATATGTATATTCATTTTGAGAGCCAAACTGATTAGGCATCAACAGGGACGCACCTGAAAATGTGGGCAAAATGTCTTACAAAAAAAACCCTCTTATAATGCTTAAAATTTGTTTATTCCTCGGTTAACCCCTTAATTTGTGTAAAAATGATTTTCAAGCGGAATCTAAAACTCACTAGATAGTAAATTGAGATACAAATGATTAATTGTACACTTATTCTATTGTGGCTTAAACTAAATCAAGTAAATGTTCTCTAAGGAGCTTTCTCTCAACAAAAAAAAAATAAATAAATAAAAATAAAATAAAATAAACAAAATTACAATCTCTTCATAGCGTTAAATTTACTTTGCTGTATTTTTGCCATCTAAATCTTTTTTAAAAAAATTAAAAAGATTTTAATAATAGTTTTGTATTTACATAAGTGAGTTTTAAAAGCTTTTTTGTGGCGTTATGTTTGTGTGAGTTATACCTCACTAGGAGCAGAAGACCTAAATTTGATTTTGTAATAGTAGTCATTAGGACAAGTAGATATTTTACTTACTGGGAACGCAAGATTTAGAACAATTGTTGTAATAATAGTCCTTTCGACAAGTACATTTAAAACTTGAACAAAAATTCGTCTGGCATTGACTGCTGACATTACAGTGGCTTCCAAAAGAGACGAGATCAGGCCTTACTTGATTACAAACGGCAACTGTAGTGACCAAAGTTACCTGGTAAGGAAGGACAGCTTTAGAAAATTAAAATTTTTGTTATGTGCATCAACAGTTTTGCAAATGGTCTGTGTTATAAATAATTTACTTACATTATTTAAGTAGTTTTTAGGGTATTTTTTTTCTAAATCTTCTTTTAACAAATTAAAAAAAAATATTAATCTGTAAATGACAATAAAAAGTAATTAAAAAATTTACGCTGATTCGCCGCACTGTAATAATACAATTATATAAAGTTCAAATTAATAGTGTATAACCTGAGAACTATTAAGAAACACAAGTTATGAGCTTTACAAAATATTTTGGGCATATTTGGGGCGAGTATTGTTTACGAGTATAATAAATTGATTATGTTTCTATTTATTATGACAAAGATATCCCTGGATTTCCATAGCATTAAAATTAATATAATTGCGAAACCAGAAGCAACAAGTTATAAGTTACATGGATCTAGATCTATGGCGGATTAAGGGGGGGGGGGCTGAGCGGGCTAAAGCCACGGGCCCCCGACGATTTAGGGCCCCCAAACTTTTTTATATTTTATAATAAAAGTGTACAAATGTTTGCACGAACCCTTGAAAGTATAATAAATTAAATAAATTTATAAACATTATCTATTAAACTGATCGCGATTCCAGTGTTGCGAAGTCTTAAGTGCCCGATTTTCCCAGCCAGGGGTAAAAAAATTCCCAAATTGAGCTAAAAATTCCGTAATGCATTAAAAATTTGGGGAAAAATCTGAAAAGTGGCAACTTCAATTAAATGCTTTCGCATTCATTTTAATGACTTTTGACTTCCAAATTAAAAAATAATAAATATTTTTGCATTTTTAAGGCAATTTTTAATAGGGTACTTTCAATTTTTATTTAATCTGTAAGTTTTTTTTTAACAACTTGGCTACAAAGCCAAACTATAGATTATACTTTTAAATTTTAACATCATGAAGTTTACAAAAGTTATTTGGATACTCTTGTAATTTAAATTGGTCTGTGATTGATAAACATATATTTTTTAAAATGAATGTTTTGAAATTTATTAATAATGAATCAATCATACATGGTTACATAGTTTGTTATATGTTTACATATTATTAATGATTTGGTCATTTATATGTAACAAACATTTTATGATGATTCGGGCTCAGACTAATTAATTATATTAGTTAATAGTAATACATTTACACAATTTGACTGTAAACTGTCTGCAGTCTACTGTCAGTGACAATGTTGGGAAAAACCAAGCAAAAACGTCAGGTAAAAAAAACTAGATCCGAATTAAAAAAACCTAGACTCACTAAAAATAAACAAATATGACGTCAAAGAGCCTCGCACCAACACAAAAAAGTATTTCTTATTTGAAAATGAGCATGTTTCAAATTATTTTATTTTCATCCAAGAATGTAATTATTTTCTTTTAAATTGTCAATCTCAAAAATTCCCATATGTTAGGCAAAATCCTTATAAATTCCTAAATTCCCATTTTAAAAAGTTTAGCTAAAAAAAACACGATACGGGAAATTTCTTACGACTTCTTAACACTGCGCGATTCAGACCTGACAGTCTTAATAATCTATAAAACTTAGCTCACTTGGAGAATATAGTATAAAATATAGTTTATATTTTTAAAGTTTCTCAATTTAGACAAGCTCTGCTGGTCGTGTGGAAAGGGCATAGGCTTGTGATGAAAATGGTGTCGGGTTCGATTTCCAGCGGTGGAATGTAAAAGTTTTTCTTTTCACATTCAATTTTTAACTCACCGGCGAACATTTTAAACCGTTATTTCTTCGTGTTCGTTTCTTTTTTGATTATTAATATTTAGTTACAGTCTTATATTAGCTGTTAGCAATCAAATTTTAAGGGACGCTGGCTGGATAGGGCCCCCGTTTGATTGCATCCAGGGGCCCCGTGCAGTCTTAATCCGCCCCTGATCTAGATCATGCCACAACCAAAAACAACAACTTATAAGTGACGGCTCAGGGTCAGGACACAATCAAAGATGAAGTAAACAAGGGAGGCAAAAGCCTTAGCTGTTAAAATGCTTTAAAGTAATGACAGACGACTTTAAAGTGTTTGATTATATGGGGATTTTTTGGGGGCTTATTTACCCATTAAACTAACAAATTAGCTTGCCAACCTATCCAAAAAAAAAAAAGATGAGCCAGTAAAGATAAACCCAACTTTGCCATTGGTTTACTCTGCACAATAATATTTCGTGAAAGTAGTAGGTAGTAGTATGCCTGGAAGTGATATTCCTATGTAGTAAGTTTCAGTTTCTTTATTTAAATTAACACATAGTTCGTACTTCCGGAATCTACCCCACTGGCATGGTTCAATTTTGTTTGACTGTTATGAACTGTAATGAGCAAAACATCTCCAAAATTGCATTGCATAATCTTCTTATTATCAAAGTATATGTTTCATTATTAGCTGAATATAAAGGAAAAAAATACAATTAAGCTCAATATTTCTGTATTGAACATTTTAAGACAGGACTATACAAATCACATCATTGCCACTTTTCAGAAAACCGATTGTTAACACTATATATTAGCTTACAAGAAGAAACATTACCATTAAATTTGATGCTATAAGCGACACATAACCGAGGAAGCAGTTAAATTAACTCCAACTTTGATTTTGAAAAACTACAAAATTCAACTTACATTATGAATAAACAGATAATCTACATCAATAAATTACTGCTAAAATGATTTTTAAAAAGTATGTAACAATACATTTGGTGAAAAGTAGATTATAAATAAACTAATTTAATTTCAGTGGGATCAATTTATTTTAAACGGATTGAATTTCACCGTACGCCTTCATATGAATGTTTACCGAAGCTGACAAGAGTATCCAAGCCAATATGTTCATTTTTATGTAATGTCTGAATTCATCCGATGAACATTTTCATTTGGATCATGTCTTTCTTCCTGACTTCGAATTGACTGATTTTATTGGAGCAAATTTTATGAGTTAATTGTACACTTAAAGAATTATAGCGCTAGTTATAGCAAATCAGATACTCGGCTTACAACTGAAGATTGTGTTAACTCGTAAAAACGTCTGGTCGCCACAAATCAACACCGACTTCGCCATAAGGCGTCTCAAAAGTGTGTGTACGGGGGCAGGGGCGTTGTGACCTGCAAAAATAAATAAATTAATTTAAAAAAAAATAAAAAAAAAAAAAAAAAAAACATCCGTTAATTACTGAAACGTGGTGCAGTGTTATTTCCCATGATTTTCGTATTAAAATTTCCTATGATTTGTGTATTAACATCTCTTATGCTTTTCGTAATAACAATTTCTATGCTTCTCGTATTAACGTTTCCTATAGAAATGAATAAATTTGATAAAAAAATTATTTTACGACTATTAATGTAGATAGTTGTTTCTAAAAATATGTGTAACCAATGATCAATTGTCTCAAATTTCATGATAAAAACAAAATATTTTAGTTACTATTTCCATTCCTACATATGGAAGAAAGTCAGTAGTCCCGAGCCTGCGCTCTTCATTGGGTTTCCCGGAAAACCCTCTCAGCTCTCTTGCCTCCTAAGGGACGTAAAAGCTGAGAAGCCACACCCCCCCTCCGGAGCGGTTGCCACCTGGGCGTCCAGGACACTAGGTCGAAAACGCCTCCCACCATATGACTCCCAAGGAAGGGGTGGAAATCGTCCTGCTTCGACTCGCTATCACTTCGGTACCACCCCGGCAAAGTTTACGAGTCTCAATGGTTTGGACCGTCGCATTGAAACTTTCTAATTATTATATATGTATAAATAAATAAAATAGTTATCTATATTGAGGTGTTCGTGAATAAAACAGGGTCGAAATAGGCACGTGACACAAGTGCCACACAACCCCGTCAAAGCCGTGTCCCGTGAATGTGGCGTCACTTGTCAAAAGACCAGCATAGTCTGTGCTATCTTATCGGAACGTACCACGCAGAAAATATTTTTAAAAAATAGATAGGGTGCCTGTTCTTTTTCTTTTTTTTCTTTTTTTTTTTTTTGTTTCTTGTTGTAAAAAGACGTATTGGTAAAATGTAATCTTTATTATGTGAGTTATGCTGTGTATCGCATGTGTAGACGACAACACAGAAATCAAACATTGCTGACATTATTTAACATATTGGTATGAACAGTAATCAGAATATGGTTGTTTAAAATTATTACCAGGACTTTGCACACTCTCTTTTAGTAGCAGTCGAGAATTATTGGGTGGAGCATTCTTGTGGTCTGATTTATATTACCAGGAATTGAGATAAGGAGGGAATTTATCACCGACAAAAGAGGAAGTAAAATGCATGAAGTTGCATTTACCTGCAATCATAATGAGAGTATATATAAGTAAACAGCCACTAACATAATGATGATTTTTATTTCATTCAAGTATGACAAAAGCTCAAACTAGCTCTTAAATCCGTATTGGAAATTCAGCGGTAATCTTACTACGTGTGTTCAATATTGAATATTTTAAAAACCCTTTAAGTGTAATAATGTGTGCTTGTGTACGTTCACTACTCGAATATTGCCCAAACGTATGCAATAATCAAAATTGAAACTTTCTTACGACATAAACTAAAAGGATAAAATTTTGTTGGGAAGATGTCAGCTGGATCGATGGATAGATAGATTGATTAATTGGTGATTGATGGAAGAATGGATAGATAGATTGATTAATTGGTGATTGATGGAAGGATGGATAGATAAATTGATTAATTGGTGATTGATGGAAGAATGGATAGATAGATTGATTAATTGGTGATTGATGGAAGAATGGATAGATATATTGATTAATTGGTGATTGATGGAAGAATGGATAGATATATTGATTAATTGGTGATTGAATGAAGAATGGATAGATAGATTGATTAATTGGTGATTGATGGAAGAATGGATAGATAGATTGATTAATTGGTGATTGATGGAAGAATGGATAGATATATTGATTAATTGGTGATTGATGGAAGAATGAATAGATAGATTGATTAATTGGTGATTGATGGAAGAATGGATAGATATATTGATTAATTGGTAATTGATGGAAGAATGGAGAGATAGATTGATTAATTGGTGATTGATGGAAGAATGGATAGATGGGTAGATAGATTGATTAATTGGTGATTGATGGAAGAATGGATAGATGAATGGATGGAAGTGAAGTGTTTGTCCATGCATAGTAACGACTCGCATCAATTTTTCACCATCATATTTTCAAGGAAGTACAATTGCAGAGAGATCAGCTCGTCCTCATCTAGCTACTCAACGGCCTCTTTATGAGCATTTTCTTTTTACCTGGCAATAACTCTTGTGGTTTTATTTGACGTTTTAGAAAGGATTCCCAAAGGACGGATTCGTTATTAGCTTAGTTGTTTCTTGAATAGTTTGAGAGTGCACATTCTCCTGACCCCGGGCTCTGATTTTTCCTGTATTTTTCTTCAATATAGTTTGTAAGACAAAATATTAGTTAGCTGGTCAGCAAATATGAACAATAGAGATCATATGGTTGTACTTTGAAAACTCTTGTTCTTCTCAATTTATGTCAAGATTTATGTCGTCACATTATGTCATCAAATTTGAGAAGTTTTTGCCAATTTCAAGAAAGAAAATGTACGAGAATCTGCATCTGATCTTTCTGAATTTTTAAAATGCTTATTAAATTTTACTTTAAACTAATTTTTTTTTAAAAATTATAAATTTGGTTGAAAATCTGCTAAAATTAAGTAACTTCATTAATGGACGGGACCTAAACCAGGTATCGTAAACCGCTCAGACTGCTAACGGCATTAGCTGAGAATGCAAACGGAATTCGGTATTCGTAAATGGCTAAGACAATTATGATATGCAATAATGTTTTAAAATTTAATGCAAACGAAATTATGAACTTAAAATTATTTAAAAGCATTTAACATTTGATTCAGACCAAACGTTCACACATTACTAAGATATATCCGTCTGATTCATATCTCCATTTCAGAAATTAAACGTTTCTCTTTTGTCTATTAGCCTCAGCTGTATCATAGACACAACGGGATGGCCATTTCATTGCATATAATTTTATATTTTATCAGTTTTATGGCCATCCATGAATGACGTCAGGCGATTTTGAACGATTTTACCCCCCTCCCCCTCGTTGCAAAACTTAAACTCGACTTTTCAACATGACGCTAAAAAAGCTTTAATTCCCCCCCATCCCCCGCCCACCCCCCAAAAAAAAGCAACAAAGAAACAAACATACAAACATTCAAACTTTCAAATTACTTTTTTGTCATTGACATATGTATTTAGTGTATTTAAGTCTGTACTGTAATATCGTAACACTTATGAAGCGATTGAAAGTGTAACTAAATAAATTGTAAGCAATCAAATATTTCAGTTGAAATTTCAATTCAAAGTGACGCATTTTGATTGGATTTTAATTTCTTACACACCCCCCCTCCCCCTTGTATAACATCGTCAGGCGTGACCCTTCCCCGCTTCCAACCCTAGGCGCGTTACGTCATGTATGGACGGTCCCTTCATACAGTGTTGAAGACAATTAAATTTGAATGTTCTATGGTATTTCTGCAATAATTTCAAAATGAAAAACACGATTATACAAAACTTTAAAGGGGCCGCCCCTAAATGACGTCAGTGATTTATGCCTATGTGTACCCCTCTGCCAGCTCCCTTTGTCACACATTGTCACAAAAATTTAGAACCCCCCGCCCCTTAATATGACGTCAAAAAGCTTTGACCTCCCACCATAAGTAAAAGCCGTATATTCTATTGAAAATTAGCATGTTGCAAATAAGATCATTAAAATATCTAATGTATCTCTAATATCGCAACACGTGTCAAGCCATCGAGGACGTCCTTAAATAAATTACAAGCAATCAAATTTTTTATGGAAACTTTATTTAATGTAGCGCATTTTGATGTGACGTCATAATTCTTAAACACCCCCTCACCCCTTCACACATTGTCACAGCAAATTTTTATGTACGCTCGGGGGGGGGGGTGCTGGGTGGGGTACGGAAAATACGACTATTTTGCGTAGATAATATATGGATGACTGGCCCATAACCTCAGTTCCCTGTGAATGATTGTTCAGCCTAGCTGGTTATATTGTCAATTAGATCCGCTCCTTACTTTAAATAAATTATGTCAACACACTTGTCTTTTTGGTTGGTTAAAAGAAGAGTTATCTAATATATAAAGATAAAATTTTGTTTGTTTGTTACCAATACAATTTCACGCCGTTCGACCCAGGGAGGGGAAGTTTTGCATGGAAACCCAATTTGACCCGGAAAAGGTCGTAGGCTATGTTTCAACACCAGTCGACCACCTATAGGGTCAGGTGGCCCATTAGTTTGCGTTTTTCCTTATATGGGCAATTTAAAAAATCAAGTTAAGCCTGGTACCTATTGGAATTCAGGACGTGTTAGCGCATTTTCGTATTATGTATCAGTACTTATGTTAGATATCAGAATTATGTAGTTATCAGTAATTGTGTTTAGATTTTAGACATATTTTTATGAATTTTCTTGTGTAATGAATATACCTGACATTTTTTTATTTAAAAGTCATTTCTTTACATTTTAAAAAAAAAATTATTTTCTCTTTAATCCAACTACAAGTCACCACAAATGATGACGTAAAACTCTTTAAACTTTTACACATATTCTAATGACGTCAACTAAAAAAAAACAACTAATTATTTTGCACCCTTTCGCAACACTCTTCAATGCTTGAAGTATTGTGTATTAGACTTCCGGCAATGGCGGCCGTTCCCTGCGCTAGTGTTACCTCTCGATTCGAAATATTTTTTGGTAGTTTTAACGGGGTTTTTAAACGGATCGAGTAACTGAGTGTTGATGCACAAATGGCAGGTAAGGACATACAAAAAACATATATACATCATGGGTCTAGGACTTATGGATGCTGTGATCAAGGGTGATGACAGACGGACGGACGGACAAAACGGGTGCAATAGCGATTTCGACATCTCGAAAATGCGCTAAAAATGAAAATATCTCTTCTCCTATTTCACGTGTATGTGAAAGCATAAAACTTTGGGTAGTTGTTAAGTACACATCTACGATGGTAACAGGCGAAAGCAATATTTAAATTATCCCTTACTGGGGTCCGGGGCCCACATGTAATTTTTTTCTAGATTAAAAACTGACTCATCACTAATTATCAAACTCTCCGTGTAGGTAGAAGTATGACACTTGGTAGATTGTTGAGAAGCCTTTCGAAGCGGTTATTGGCTTTAATTAATTTTAGAGCTCTCACTAATGGGGCCCGGGGGCCAAAAAAGTATTTTTTAAATACTGAAAATCGCTACTAATCTACTTTCCAGTGTAAGTAGAAACATGAAACTTTGGGACGTTTTTGAGTACAATCCCGCGATGGTAACATGTAAAAAAAATATTTAAGGTATCACTCATTGGGGGCCGGGGGCCAAAATGTATTTTTTCTTAAATAAAAACTGACTCATAACTAATTCTCCAATTTCACGTTTAGGTAGAAGCATGAAACTTTGCAAAGTTGTTGAAAAGCCTATTGTTACAAAAATTTGCGGAAAATAATTTTATAATTCACTCTCATAGGGGACGGGGGCCTGAAAGTGTTTTTTTCCTTGCTATATAAAATATGAAAATCACTAGTTATCCCATTTCCCGAGCAGGCAGAAGTAGGAAACTTTGGGAATATTTTTAGTACACTTCTACTATAGTAACAAATGAATCTAATATTTAAATTATCTATTCCTGTGGAATAATTTTTTTTACCAATATGAGCTTTATAAAAACTGAAAATCACTAATTCTCCTTTTTCCCGTGTAGGTAAAAACGTAAAACTATAGGTAGTTGTTCAGGACACTTTCACGATGGTAACAGGTGAAAAGAATATTTAAATTCTCACTTACTGGGGCCCAAATGTAGTTTTTTTTTCTTATATTGAAAATTTACTCATCCCTAATCCTCCGAATTTCCGTGTAGGTAGCAGCATGAAACTTTGGTAAGTTGTTGAATAGTCTCTGCAAGGATAATTGGAATGTTCTTTTTAATAGAATTTGCTTTCATGGGGGCCGGGGGCCAAACAATATTGTTTTCCTTTTTCTGAAAAATGATATTTTTTTCTATTTCCCGTTTAGGTAGAAACATGGAAGTTTGGTAAGTTATTGAGTACACTCCCGCAATGGTAACAGGCAAAGAATATTTAAAGTATCACTCACTGGGAGCCGGGGGCCCAAATTATTTTTTCTGATATAAAAACTGACTCATCACTAATTTTTTAATTTCCCATGTAGTTATAAGCATCAAACTTTTGGGGAAACTGTTGAGTGCACGCACTCCCGCGCTGGCCCAAATGTATTTTTTCTTAAATAAAAAGTTAATCATCACAAATTCTCCAATTTACTGTGCAGGTAGACGCATCACTCCATTGTAGCTTTTAAAAACAAATTATATTAGCTGAATTACAAAAAAAAAATTTGGATACTGTTTAAATGTATTTTACAAAAGTGGGAAGATAAAAACTTGATGGCTTGTATTAAAATTCGTTAGGTCATTAAAATTATATTTTTCATCATTTGTAGCCCTTGGCCACTAATTTCTTTTTCGTTTATGTTGAAGAAATTTTTTATACTCGATTTTTTAAAACAAATTCTAACTAACAAATTTTTTCATAATGATCCAAATTGAAATAAGCTGTTGTTTATAAATATACATTTTACACCAATATGACCCCCGACCCTTATTTTAGTTTTTTAAAAGAAGTTTAATAGTAAAAACACCTTTTAGGGCTGTGATCCCGTAGCCATTTTTAAAAATTAGTAAACATTAGTTATATAAAAGGTAATATAAAAAGTGTCTACTGAATAAATGGATTAACTATTGACCAAATGTGATTTTTTAAAATAATAAAATTTCCAATGGGGTAAGGAACTTCTAACGTCTGTTCCAAGACGGTTTAGTTAATATTTTTAGTATATCCATCATGATCAAGATTGAAATCAAAGGGGTTTTGAATTAGTGTTTACCGCTTCTAAACGCTATTTGAAATCATAAATACCGCTGAAAGGGCGGGTAATTAGCTAGTTAATTATAAAGGAGACATTTTAGTGCCATTTAGATTTTCAACAAAAACGTTTAAGAAGTTTTACTTATGATATCATAATCTTTAATTTTGGCTTCAATCGAAATTAACGATCAATTAATCTCAAATCTTTTAAAACTTAAAGATTAAATTTTAATTAATCGTTAACAGCTCTAATACTTTGAAATTTGGTTTTTGTCAGAATTTTCAGAGAATGTCTTTTAATTTCACTTTACTGTTTTTTCATTTATATTGTCTATTGAGCTTAGTAGCTATGAGCAACGTAACATTTTACAAATAATAAGAAAAGATTACCATACAATGTTATCTCACAAACATCAACATTAACCAAACTGACCCTTTAATGCAGTGGACGGGTGCTGGTCGGTGGGCCATCCACCACACCAGTTCATGAAGAAATTAAAAATTCCAGCCGGTCCCCAATGCCAAAAAAGTTTGAGAAGTACGGCCCACAACATTTTGGTATTTCATAACACATATTTTTATTTGACAAATTTTTTTAAAAAAGGGAATTATATAAAGAGAACTACATATATTAAAAATTTATAAAAAGCTCCAATTTCAACAGTAAATCAATATATAAGTATAAGCGTGGAATGGGGTTGACGAGTTGCGAAAACTCACAACTAAATTTATGTAATAGATTTTTATTAGTATTAATGTATTTATGTTTTATTGTTTTTAGCTTGGCCTTTTTTTCTAAAATATCTTATAACATTGTATCCTTACATAATTTAATGAATTTAACTAAAAACGTAAGAGAAAACTTGATAGTTATAAATAAAAGTGTGCATAAAATAATAACAATAATTATTGACTGTTATTATTTGTTATTTACAAATACATTCAAATGTTAAGAACGTACACCCCTACTTACCAAACGTGTCATTTTGAATTCTTCATTTCTCGGAATATCATTCAGACAAATAATGAGTTGAAATGTCAGTTCTAAATCGGTTGCTAGCCCACATAGTAATATTTTCAACGATTACATCCCAATCAATTTAAAATCACATCCCATTCATGGGGCACTTTTGCTGTTTAAATACGTCACCTTCCCTAATGGAATTCCTTTCCTGGGATGATCTCAATCTTTACTGGATCGCATTGGTGATTAAATCTGTTTTGACTTTTTTTCATCTTCCAAGCTCAAATCTTTGTTAAGTCTTTATTAAATAGATACTTATTAAATCTAGCTAGGGTTAAACATTTCCTGTATTTAGGTTAAAAAAAAATTTTTTTTAATGAAACTACTTGCAATCGAGGAAATTTTAAGTGCATTTTAAGAATATCAATTGCATTTTTGATTATTTTTCAAAAACTTCCCCCACCTTTTAGAAGAAGAAAAAATGTTTTTTTTTTATTATTTAAGGACATTTTTAAAAAAATGTAAATTCAAACGATTAAAACTAATAACTAAGTAACCTTTATTACCTCATGACATACAGTATAAGAAATGTTGAAATCATATTTTTTCCTATGAACTTCAGATTTAAAAATTCATCTTTTCTCGAATTCGTATGAGATTCCCCTCATTAATTTCTTAGCATGTTAAGCAATGTGGATAGATATTGTAATGTAAATTAATGACTCATCGATTGACCAATGTGTCTTTAAACACACTGAATTACGTTTTAATGTAGTAATGCAAATGGAACCACGCATTAGTTCATTCGTAGCAGATGAAGTCACATGCTGGAGCAAGGACGCTGCACCACTCTGGTATAAGAAAAAATGTTAAAACAGCATATATCGCATGTGAGTTCCATCTTGCCTGGTGCAAATTTGGGAGTTTCTTCCAGCTGATTCTAGGCCAACGTGAAGTTGTTTTGTAATGTCGATAAGCCTGACATAGCTCATATAAGAATTTTAAGTCATCTCGAACTTGATACTTTTCTCCTTAAAATCTTTGACCATCACACTGGAGACAATAGGGATATCAGCTTTGAGGTTTTTGAGAAATGCTCATTTTCTGTCCTTCATAGATTACTCGTGTCCATACACAAACCTCACTTGGAACCAGCACATAATGACCCTGTTTAGCAATTGTTCCAAGAACATCTTGCGATTTCTGTGTAGAAATGTTGATTTTCTTCACTAGTAAACAGTTGTAGTCCTTGCTCTTTGGTATTTCGGTTTGCCTTCAGCAGAATATAACGTTAAAAACGAGGTCGCCAACTAAGCTGAGGATACAGGAGGTTACAGAATTTAAAAATCCTGAGACAGTTTTATGTGTTTGTGTGGGTTGCGATTGAGAATAGCTTGCTTGATGTTATTTTTCGATAGTCAGATTTTTGATGAGTGCTCTGGATAATAGTGGAAAGTCTAGAATTTCCCTCCAGAGCAATTCTATATCCTAAATAATAATTATAATTTGATCCAGTCGCCATTTCTCTCTATTAAACAGAAAATCGAAGTTTGAAAGAATTTGACGGTATGTCAGTATCTGTTTGAGATTGTTTAACTTTTCAACAAATGGAACCCTTGGATTCCAATTCTATTAAGAAGATGAGGGTAGATTCGTTCTCCAAATACTCCTGACTGATTTTACACTGTTGTTGGAATTTGTATATGACATTTTATTTTAGTTTAAAAGTATTTTAAATATATTACACTTTTCCTCCTCTCGATAAGACTTGCAATCTTGCAAGTAACACTGAAATCGGGGTAGTTTCTCAAAAAAAATTCCACCATGTTGTAATTTATTCCAATATATATTAGAGATATATAACTGACGCAGAAAAAAAAATAGCAATAATTATTGTTACAAAAATTTAAACACTCATACTGTTTATTTTAAACTTCTGCCTCAGTTCTGTAAGGATTTCCCAATCTTTGCTCTCAACTGACTATGAATATATTAACAAATGCGGAAAATGCATTTATATTGTTATTATCATCCTGACTTAATCATTTAGGTGCAAAATGGCTATTTGACGTATCCAAAAGAAAGTATTGAATTTATTATTATTTTTACCTGTATTCTAGTATTATTATTTTAAAAAAAAAAAAAACAAAAAACAAAGAAAACAACAACAACAAAAAAAACAACAACAAAAAAACAGCTAAATCACACCTTAAAAAAAAAAAAAAAGTCAACACTACAACACTTCGCCAATCAAGCGATAACACTTGCAAAAGCAACTACATTCCCTTCTCAAAATCAACTAAAGCTTCTCTCACTAAATGAAGAGTTTCGACATTTCATGAGTTCATAACTAAAAATAGCACTATTGATTTGGGATTTGCGATTAGAGACTAGGCTCGCATTACAGCTTGTCAATCAGCGCTGAGTGACCAAAAGAAAATAAAGAGGTGGGGGAAATTTTTCCAATTAAAAAAAAATAATAATGTTGCTATTGTCATCGGCATACAATTGTTCCTCAAATGTAAGGGTTTCAATTTCGTTAAACAAAAAAAAAAATGAAAATAGTTATTACCCTAGGAAAAGTATAAATTAGAGTGTTCAATAAAAGGGTACAAATCATTCAAATCTTTAAAAAATGCTTATTAATATGTAAATTCATTTTGATAACTTTCCTGACCACTCACTAAAATTTACCACAGAGTTAAAAATTACTGTTACAGAATCAATAAAAATTATGAAAAAAAATGTTGAAATACTTTAGTGCAATCAAGGTTATCCGCATTATGCTTTCTTATGTTCCATTCAGCCTGGCTTACTAAGGCCTTGTTATATCTTATATTGATATAGCTAAAAAAATCGATTAATTGTTACTTGTTGAAGACATTGTGTGTCTGGTTCATCTTATAAAAAATACAGGAGATATGAGGTCAGTCACCTTGTTTATTTAAAAATTGATAATGCAATTCTTGTATGGTAAATAATTCATTGAATCCACCAATCGAAACAATAAAATGAGATTATAATTTATAATTATTTTTATGTAGCTTACATTGAAATTATAAAATAATTTTTTTTTTTTAAAACCTTTGAGATTTTATCCTAGCTCGTGAGACATATATTGATAAATCAAGATATGTCTAAACAATTTTATTAAGAAATCGTTATCTTATAGATTCTATATGCATTTTTATTTCATTACATATAGTTAAGGATTAGATAATGTGAATATTTAGCTTCGACTGCAGTAATCCTAAATTTATAAAAAGAAACTCATTCAAAAATTTCATTTCAAAATTTCAAAAATAAAATGCCCTAATTATATAACTGTTTGTAGACTATTTGCAGCCAACATTAGCCTTTATTGAATTACTGTCTGTTTATGGTAGACAGTTCCACATCAAACTATTATTATTATTTGGGGTCTTAAAATTTGCGTTATGTATAGAGGGTATTTTGCACTAAAAATAAGCACTACAAACCTGTTAAATCAGTGTTTTGTTAAATAACTCTTGCAAACTGAAGTTAGCAGTGCCACTGACTTGTAACTAATCCTCACAAAATTAAGAGCAATGCTTAACTTTGTTTTATTTGAATTATATCATGTTAAAATTATTTCAATTGCTTTTCAAACCTGAAAAGCTTAAAAGACTATATATAAAAGAACATTTACGTAATAACAGAAATTCAAATTAGATTCTTCGCGTTTTTTCCTATATATTTAGATAAAAAGAAAATAAACATTCCATATATTATTTACGGCAGAAAATCGTATGATTAATTTTCAACCTTGACTTGAGGTTATATATTTTGATACAGCACATCATCATCCTTGAACTTGAGATCACGTTCGTTTTCTTTAATAAGAGGAACAACGTTGTTATAGCTTGAGTTATCTCTCTTAGAGGTCGTACTACCGTCATCTGTAGACGATTCTGTCCTGTCATCAGATGCACTCTTGAATTGTGCTGTCCCATACTGTTCGTAAATGTGGTTTACTGATAAGAAACATTGAATAATATCTTTTAGAGACTCACTGTAAAGTTGTCTATTAATATCTTTAAGTAAAACTTCATTTTAATAAAATGTCAAAGCTAAAACTATTACTAAGTCACAATGTGATCCTTTTACATGAAATATTCCGTTTAGCATCGCATCTCATTGAAAGTGTTTATCGATCTAAAATAGTGTCACTTTCCATGAGGATATCTCACACCCAAATGGTAATCCATAGCAAAAGCAAACTTTACACACAAACTTTAAAAACAAAATAATTCTTTAAAAAATAAAGAATAAAATCCACGTTGCCGGACAGACAAGACGATACCAAAACAGCCAAAAAGCCGTTCCATTTTTAGCGCATTTTCGAGAAGTCGAATGCGCTATTGCACCCGTTTTGTCCGTCTGTCATCACCTTTGATCACAGCATCCATAAGTCCTAGACCCATGATGTATATATGTTTTTTGTATGTCCTGACCTGCCATTTGTGCATCAACACTCAGTTACTCGATCCGTTAAAAAAACCCGTTAAACTACCAAAAAACTTTGCGAATCGAGAGGTAACACTGGCGCAGGGAACGGCCGCCATTGCCGGAAGTCGAATACATCATTTTTCAAGCATTCAAGAGTGGTGCGAAGGCGTGCAAAAGAATTAGTTCGTTTTTTTTTTTTTTTGTTGACGTCATTAGAATATGTGTAAAAGTTTAGAGAGTTTTACGTCATCATTTGTGGTGACTTGTAGTTAGATTAAAGAGAAAATAATTTTTTTTAAAATGTAAAGAAATGACTTTTAAATAAAAAAAATGTCAGGTATATTCATTACACAAGAAAATTCATAAAAATATGTCTAAAATCTAAACACAATTACTGATAACTACATAATGCTGATATCTAACATAAGTACTGATACATAATACGAAAATGCGCTAACACGTCCTGAGTTCCAAAAGGGACCAGGCTTAACATGATTTTTTTACTATCTACCGGGAAAAAATGATTTATGTTTTTGTGTAGTTGTTTTTTTCCTCACAATGTTTAACAACATCAAGAAAAAAAAAACAGTTTGTTAAGCGAAACTCCTATCCTCCTCTACTGACTACCATTCATCCCCCTTTCATACTTCATTGAAACAAAAAGACTTTCCCATCAACCACGTCTGACTTTTTTTGTGTACAATCCATATGCGTGAGTGCCAATAAAATCGATTCATAAAGACTACGACAATTACGCAGAAAAGAAACCTAATAATAAGATAGTCTGTTATATCATCTAATGAGTTGATAGAACACAAGCAATGTAAATAACACAATAACGCTCACAATTTCCAGGAGCTATGGGTTTGGTTTTTTTACGAATAATTAAGATAGCTAACGAACAGAAATCCAATATTCTAGCTAACCTGGTGAGTCGAGATTTCATCATTGTAGTAACAGTGACGTAGGTCCTTAACTGTGCCGTATATATAGATATCTCGTGATTGCTGGCATCCGTGGAAATAATTATATTTCAATATGAGAGCAAACCGAGTTGTTTGGAAAATTTTGATTATATTTTTTTTCGTGAGTTTATCTAAGCATTTATTTGTAATTAATCTGTTTACAGATATGTGTTTAATTTCGAAATTTGTTACCTACGTGCTTATTTGTGCACATGCCCAGGATTCCTCCTCCGAGCGTAACGCGAACTGTCAACGGTATATAAATTTTCACTTGACAGAAGCATGATTCAGATTTTAAAAAGTAAAATTTCGCCAGTTAAATTAAATGAAGTTTTAAATGAATATAAAATGCACATTATATGTAAAAAAAATAAAAAAACACTCTGTTTACCATCGAAGATAACAGGTTGTCTGGCTAGCACTGGCGGGTCGGCTGTGTGAAACTTTTTATAGGAATTTCGACAAATTGATGACACAGGCTCAAGCGTTGGAGAGGATATCTTCACCACGTTTTGAACTTTCCTGAATGAAGAGAGTTGATAAAACATATTTTGGTAACAGCAACTAGAACAGGGGTGCGCTATAATTGGGCCTTTGACGGCCGCATAAAAAAATTAGGTCACGACCGCCAAAATAGAAATCGAAACGATTACTATCAAAACTTTACCTTTTGTAATATTCAACGTGACATAATAATGACTACATCAAAATGTTTTTAGGCAAACACAGTGCTTCCTTACAAAAAAAAAAATAAATTAAAAAAAATAAAAATAAAAAATCATATGATATTTTCTTATTTTTCTACTAAATTGAACATTTTCATATAAACCAAACAGTGTTCTAACATTATGCATGTCACACACGTACAGCATAAGGTTATGTTTTTAAGTGACATTAGTACACAGAGAACACAATAATTGAACAAGTGATAAGCTGCTTCACTAACACTGTCCAAGTAAATTAGCAGTTCAGAGTCCAGAAATTAGTGGCTCTCTTTTCTTGCATGTTTGCGCAGAGTCGCGCAAAGTCCGGGCACTCGCTGGAGATCATCAGTCGTATTCCTGACACCAGATTGATGTCCACCAGTCGGGTTCGTTATTTGTTTTTTAAATATTTTATTCGTGAAATTGACGCTTCGCACATGTACGTGCTTTCAAACAGCACTAGAGTGTTTCTTGCTATTGCACGAAGCTTGGGATACTCAACAGCTACTTTCCATATCTCCTGTAGATTTCTTTTTGGTCCTCGAACGTCTTTACAAGCTGCGTGTTATTTTTAATTTTGATGCACGTGGTCTGTAGTTGAACATTTCTCTTTAGATTTTTCACGCAGATCTTCCTTGGATCACCTTGTAACTGTATATAGTTGTGTGATGATTGGCGGCGAAAATGTTGCTTTATTTTGTCCCTTTTGACAGTTTTCACAACATCGCCGTAGATTAAACACTGAATGAAATGGTTCTCTGTCTCTGATATAAAGAAATCTAACTCCCATTGTACATTAAAGCTCCGTTTCTCTTCTTCTTTTTATCGACATGATAAGTATTGAAGTTGTATAACTATGATAGATATAATCGTTTTCATTAAACGCTTTTTTACTGTTGGTACTGTTATGATTATTCACTTCTATGTCGAGAATCTGTCTGGATTTCCGGTTCAGCTGCCAGCTAAGAATGATGTGCACAGATATCTGGGTATTTGTGTGTACCATAGCAGCTACTGAAGTTGACCGACTTGTTACACGGTTTTACAGATCCAGCCCAATACATCGAATGTTCGCATCACACGGTTTTGGCGAGCTTCAAATCAATATTAGGCTGCTAAACTTCATGGCCGGCCCTCATTAGCTACAATATATGTATATGAGCGCCAAACACTGCAGCTAACGCAATAGATGCCGGAATCGTAATTTCTCTCGCAGTAACAAGTGCTTAAGATTGTAATTTGAAAATTCAATATTTGGTTTACAACTTTACGTAGTATATTGACAAATTGCAAATATTTATATTTTTATATAAATATTTTTGTAATTTAAAATGATTTCTTTTTGTTCCCACGGTCGCATGCGGCTGTACAGCCGCAGGTTGCGCACCCCTGAACTAGGATAAAACAAATTAGGATAAAACAAAATGGAAATTTTAAAAAAATATATATTAGGCTGAATTATATAATGATACAGCAAATATACTCTTGAAATAATCATTTTAAAAATTATTCTTGTTCCTAAATTTCATTGTAAAACAATTCGCCATTCATATCAACTAATTTTTGGAATGAATTAAAAATGCTGAACAGTTTTGTTAATTAGGCTAAGGTACAATTCAATAGCTCTATTAAAAATTTGGATTGTGAAATGGTATTCCATCTGTTATTACAATAAATTTGGTGTAGACTGTAGACTATTAATACGACGCAAATCACGCAATGGTACTGAGAATTTAATGTAGCAAATTATTTTAGTAAAGTTGTTATATTTCGGATTCATCATGTTTTCATAGTCGTGCATTTCGTACGTTTAAGTTAAGAAAATGGCTCTAATTTGAGAGATAAGTTTTAAATCACGATAAAAATGACACCACTAAAAAAAAAAAACATTTCAAAATCTAACTTTAACTTAAACATTTATTTTGAATTCAAGGTAAGACAATCGATTATTCTCTAAAAAGTTTATTATATGTTTCAAAATAGTAAAATACAAATATTAAAAAGCTTTGGATGGAACTATTGTCTGTTTTATGAGATATCTAAATACGAATTGATAGTCTTCCATTTTGTCTTCTAAGATGACCAACGAGTAAAGATAGCCTATATTCTATAATAGCTATTATTATTCTTTAAATGTGGGGTAGGACTGCAATCAGGCTTATACAAAATTCAATGGAAAAGACGTAAACAAGGTATGGGTTAGCCTGACCGGACGTAACAAAACAGCGAACGTTTCGGCAAAGAGCCTTTATCAACGAACATACAAGACACAAACAAAACGAAAATAAAAATAAAAAATGAAAAATGAAGGAACTTAGCTGCGGTCGAATCCAAAGTATCCAGGCTAACCCATACCTTATTATTCTTTAAGTAGGTTTGTACTTACTTGTCCACTTTTGGTTTCCTAGCTGTCTTCCGTCTTCTTCTGATTACCACCACAGACAAAGCTATTAAAATGATCAGAATGACCGCGGTGATTGATAGACCAATGATAACAGCGAGTTTATTGGTATCTGAAATATCGACAGTCATCTAATTTTATTAATTTATTTCAGGATTAACAAGATATACAGTTTAGAGGAGGCGTGAAGAGGTCAATTTTACAGATGCTTACAGTACTACAACATTAATAGCCTTAACAAATGGTGAAATTTTTCAATTGTAACGAATCTAAACAATCCTAACAAGTCGAGTTGTACACATAAATCTATTAAACAAAAGGTGACTGATAGAAATATTTTAATCATAAGTGTTTTGACAACGAACAAACTTTTATCTTCAATAATTAATAAATAAAGAAGAAAAAAAAAGATTTGCCTATACTCTGTTCTAGACCCACTCATTTCTCTCACACGTTCACATTTCTTTACCTATGTACAAATCAGAATATTACGTTTATGTGAGGAGTATTAAAATATATGTAAAGAATCTTTTAAGAGTGTTTGGGGATAAGGTGAGGAATATGTTAAGTGTATGTGTTATACACGTATTTTAAAATCGTGTAATGATAATAATATTAAAAGAATATACAATTTTATTTCAAAGTCTTTATACAAAGAGCATGTACAGTTTAATTGTATAAAAAAGCTAGAAACAAATTCCACCATCCTGTGAATCTGTTTTAAAACTTCCAATCACGGCCTCGCTGTAGTCCCCATTCTTGTTATAGGCAGTTATTGTGTAGAAGAAGAGCGTGTCAGCCTTGAGGTCAGTCACAGTTATCACTGTAGAGTTGGACTGATAGGTCAATGTGGAGCCACCGTCTGACAGGACGAGCTTATACATGTACACGTATCCCTGGGCACTTTGGAAGCTCAGCTGGTACGGTGATTGGGACAAGTTACTTCGTGTCGTGTTGATCTGACCTGGAACTGATGGCACTAGAGTAGAAGGAAAGTTACATTGATGATACGATCATGTAACACGCACGTAAAGGAGATCATTAACAACAGCTTAAAAAATAAATATGTTTGTGTTATGATGTAATCATTTCTAAAAAGTAATCACATAAAAAATCAACAGCAAGTTCATTAACTAAATGTAATAGTGTGTCGATCCCCAAAACTTATAAAAAAATTAATGGATAGCTGAGTTTTATACATGTTTTTATATCTCTCCATTTGGAGTTTTTGGTTGAACACAATATTTCCCACATTACGATTCGCGTGTAGATTAAGTAATGAAACTAAGTGTTCCTGACAGATAAACAATATTTTACAGTATTTTCCGGATGACATCTTATTTCATTCTAAGGAAAGTCTATTTCCGTTTGCCATATACACATAAGTAAAGAGTTTGTAATCTCAATAATATTTGTTTGTAAGGGATATAAAATAAAAGCCATGTACGCTGCCTTCAAAAGGTCTGTACATAAGCCCGAATCTACAACTATTATAGAGCACTTTTTATTACTTCAAAATATAAATAAATAAATTGAAAATAAAAATAAAATTGTCTTAAACGATATAAAATGTATTTGAGTTTCTTTGTGAAGTGTAATTATTATATTCTATAACTGTCTGTATAATCTAGGTCTTTGATTTTGCCATCTCATTGGTCAAAGAATAATTCAGAGGATCTTCTGTCGCGTGAGCTGGCCACATACAGGTGTCCATATTAACAGTCCTGACTCTACAAATATAGTAGCTCTTATAATGAAAAAAAGACATACATTTTGGGCCCACGGCCCTGGATTATTGCTTTTTAAAAAACGAAATTGTGCAAGAATCATTTGCTGCAGGGTATAAAACTTCCTAAAGTTCTCTTAGCAATTGGAAAAATGATGCCGGTTTCAAAAGTTTGAAATAATATATATAATCATATACATACATACATATATGTATATATGTTTATCACGAGTTTCTTTTTCATTGTGACGCTTACGTTTTTTACACGGATTGATGGATCTCGACCAAACTTGGCAATATATGCCTCATTATCCAGGTCAGAATATAGAGAGGTTATTTCACTTTACCTCAGTCAGCATTTCAAAAAGATATTTGTTTTAATCTTTTAAATTAACTTGCGACTAAATCTAAAGCAAATGTTCATAATTACTATTATTTTAATGTACAAGAGTTATCTTGTCTTATCTGTTACAGACGCTCTTTCTGTAAAGAAGATTATATATTCACAGTGGCGTAGCTAGAGCTTTTGCCGCCCGGGGCGGTCTCCAATTAGCCGCCCTTTTAGGGTGTCCATAAATGACGTCACACATGTGTTGGAGGGGGGGTTGGTGTCACACATTTGAAGTAAATAAAAACGCGCACAATTAAATAAAAGTTACACTTAAATATATGATTACCGAAACTTAATTTAATATAGTTTTACAGGGTTTTACACGTGTTACTATATTGGAGTGCAGCCTTACACTAAAAAATATTTAACTGACAAAAAAAGAAATTGGAAACATGCTGATTTTCAAATAGAAAATACGCCTTTTATGAGGAGGGGGGAAGCTTTGTGATGTCACATTGAAAAAGGGGTCTAAGTTTTTGTGACGACGTATGATAGTTTTTATAAATTAATAAACATTAATAAATAATTGTAATTGAAATGGAGTACACTGTAAAAGTAAAAGGTATGGAACATGTTAACCATTCCATGCCATATTTATGTAAGCATTAATAAAATAGGCCGAATAAGATGATATACCTATAAGTACACATTTTTAAAAAATATAAGATGCTTTTATTAAAGACCACAAGAAATTTATTGAGGTCGCAGGCCCCCCAACCCCCAAATGAGACAAAAACATATTCCAAATTTACACCGAAAATTATTAAAAATTAATATGCTTTTATTTTGTATTTATAAATATATGATTTCTTTTATAAACACAGAAATTGTATACATTAGATGTACACATGTTTATACATTTACTTACCTAACTTTCATAATAGAGAAGTCGTGTATTATATTATCAAAATTTAAATTATTTGTAATATCTTGTTCTATCTTTAGACAATAATGCAAGATTTTGTAGTCTTAAATAACTCAATGTGGAACAAAGACAGGGTCTAATTTTCTTAATCAACTGCAATTTGGAGAAGCTCCTTCCACAACTAGATACACTGATAGTAACTGTTTAAAAAAATTCTTACCAAAATTATAATGTTGGATAACAAATTTTCCAATCTATACTATTTAATATATTTTAATAGATCAAGGGGACATCCCCCCCACCTGTTTTTTTTAACATAATGCCTCTTCTTGTAGTGTAGGTAAATCGTTGCCTGGTCTTAGGCCACTGCCATGCACCTATGTGGGTTCACGCTTTCATAAGCCACATCTATCTTAATTTTCACTTATTATCCTTATTAATACCTTATCCCTACCCAAACTGGGTCAGTGCATCCAATTTCGCATACTATGGTGCATGAGGCGCCGCCATTGCAAAGACTGGCCCTGTGTACAGCCACAAACACCTGGACCCTTTTCGTTCAATTTGAGCTGTTCTTTGTCAATGGTAATAAAGACAATTATTTGATGGTAAAAATTTTCATTTAGTAGTTTAGATGATAGTATTATACACGAATATTTTCATTTGGTAGTCTAGATGATAGTATTATACACGAATATTTTCATTTAGTAGTCTAGATGATAGTATTATACACCAATATTTTCATTTGGTAGTCTAGATGATAGTATTATACACGAATATTTTCATTTGGTAGTCTAGATGATAGTATTATACACGAATATTTTCATTTAGTAGTCTAGATGATAGTATTATACACGAATATTTTCTTGCAAGGACATGCAACTCATCAGTGGCTTCTATTACTTACTTTTATTACTACATCTATGGATAAAAACATTTCTCGTTGTACGACTTCCTCTAAAGATAGAACCCCGTTTCCTGAATTTTCTCCACTCATACTTATTCTTCTTCCACCACGGCGTTCAGTTGATATCTCCAACCCTCTATAATCTATAACAGCGCTCTGTATTAGCACATAACTTTGTTCCATGAAATGGGTTGGCATTATCTATTTTAAAGAAAACTGGTTCCCATAAATTGAGATACTATAGAAAAGAAAAATATTGCATTGAACTGAGTAAAGTTTCAGCATCTGATCTCGTTTTCCTAGTTACTTCTTCGGGTGTCAATTTTTTTCCAAGACGTATGCAATTTTTGAAATATGTCGTTTTCAAAATTATTTATGTTATAGTGATGTTTATTAGCGGATAAATTTGAATATTTTCATATTCTTGCGCTAAATCTTAATACTTTTCCATAAAAAATAACAATTCAAATTATTAACGCATTGCTTTAATTGGATAGACGTAGCATTTTTATGAATAACAATATTTTAATAAAAAACACAAATTATGTGTGCTACTTTAATGCAATGAAAACAAAATACATTTAATTTTTAGTAAGTTACATTAAAATAATTTTCTAAAACTGAAACAGTAATGTAAATTACTACTTGCAAGTTAAACACAATATTTGAACCACCATTTCATGTAGGTATTTGTTAGCGCATCATTCTGCACATGTCGACAATTCCACACAAAAACTTTCGTGGTGATATTAATAGTAGATCTACATATTATTAGGCCCAGCGGTGATGTGCTGTTTTCTGTGCAGTTTTCTTATAATAGTAATAGCGCCATTTGTGACTCATACCGCTTAGTTCTCCAAACAAACCGATTCCTTTTTTTAAAGCGATTTTCAATTTTTGAACGGGTTTGCATTAGTTATAACTACCACCATGTAATTGAACAGATGTTGCGTGAATCCGTTAATTAAGATTCAATATTAAGAGTATTTTTGTTTCACCTTGGTTTCCCCCTACAAAAGAAATAAGGCTGTTGTCGGAATTGGCTCTATTTTTCAAATTAATGCCTCAAAATGCCGCCCTTTAGATGAGTGCCGCCCAGGGCGGACCACCCCCCTCGGCACTCCTAGCTACGCCGCTGCGTTGTTCGTTTTTCAGGTCTTATCACGTCTTCCATTTCACGTCCGAATTCCCGACGGGAAGAAATGAGTGTGAACGATTCTGTTCTGGCATACGAAATATGGAAAGTGTTTTATCCCTATCTCTATCTATGATATCTACAGAATATTTATGAATCTTATTTCCAACTTAGTAAAAATTAAGGTTTGTAGTATTACTTCCTTTCTTTTACAAAGACTTACACGTAGCAAATAAATAAAAATTATTTACTGCCTCAAATTGTAATAAAGGGAGACTATCTTCTTTGACAACTTTTAAATGGCGAGTCTCTTTTGACCTGAATCTCAAATAATTGCCAGCTTGCAATGTATGCACCATTCCGACTTAGGGAGACTTGATAGTAGCTCATTTACTAAAATAGTTGCCAGCTTGCAATGTGTGCATCATTCCGACTTAGGGAGACTTGATAGTAGCTTATTTACTAAAATAGTTGCCAGCTTGCAATGTATGCACCATTCCGACTTAGGGAGACTTGATAGTAGTTCATTTACTAAAATAGTTGCCAGCTTGCAATGTATGTACCATTCCGACTTAGGGAGACTTGATATTAGCTCATTTACTAAAATAGTTGCCAGCTTGCAATGTATGTACCTTTCCGACTTAGGGAGACTTGATAGTAGCTCATTTACTAAAATAGTTGCCAGCTTGCAATGTATGCACCATTCCGACTTAGGGAGACTTGATAGTAGCTCATTTACTAAATTAGTTGCCAGCTTGCAATATATGCACCATTCCGACTTAGGGAGACTTGACAGTAGCTCAATTACTAAAATAGTTGCAAGCTTGCAATGTATGCGCCATTCCGGCTTAGGGAGACTTGATAGTAGCTCATTTACTAAAATAATTGCCAGCTTGCAATGTATGCACCATTTCGACTTAGGGAGACTTGATATTAGCTCATTTACTAAAATAGTTGCTAGCTTGCAATGTATGCACCATTCCGACTTAGGGAGACTTGATAGTAGCTCATTTACTAAAATAGTTGCCAGCTTGCAATGTTTGCACCATTCCGACTTAGGGAGACCATATAGTAGCTCATTTACTAAAATAGTTGCCAGCTTGCAAAGCATGCACCATTCCGACTTAGGGAGACTTGATAGTACCTCATTTACTAAAATAGTTAACCAACTTGCAATGAATGCACCATTTCCACTTAGTGAGACTTGATAGTAGCTCATTTACTAAAATAGTTGCCAGCTTGCAATGTATGCACCATTCCGACTTAGGGAGACTTGATAGTAGCTCATTTACTAAAATAGTTGCCAGCTTGCAATGTATGCACCATACTGACTTATGGAGACTTGATAGTAGCTCATTTACTAAAAAAGTTGCCAGCTTGCAAAGCATGCACCATTCCGACTTAGGGAGACTTGATAGTACCTCATTTACTAAAATAGTTGCCAGCTTGCAATGTATGCACCATTCCGACTTAGGGATACTTGATAGTAGCTCATTTACTAAAATAGTTGCCAGCTTGAAATGTATGCACCATTCCGACTTAGGGAGACTTGATAGTAGCTCATTTACTAAAATAGTTGCAAGCTTGCAATGTATGCGCCATTCCGACTTAGGATGACTTGATAGTAGCTCATTTACTAAAATAGTTGCCAGCTTGCAATGTATGCACCATTCCGACTTAGGGAGACTTGATAGTAGCTCATTTACTAAAATAGTTGCCAGCTTGCAATGTATGCACTATTCCGATTTAGGGAGACTTGATAGCAGCTCATTTACTAAAATAGTTGCCAGCTTGCAATCTTGCAATGTATGCACCATTCCGACTTAGTGAGACTTGATAGTAGCTCATTTAATAAAATAGTTGCCAGCTTGCAATGCATGCACCATTCCTACTTAAGGAGACTTGATAGTAGCTCATTTACTAAAATAGTTGCCAGCTTGCAATGTATGCACCATTCCGACTTAGGGAGACTTGATAGTAGCTCATTTACTAAAATAGTTGCCAGATTGCAATGTATGCCCCATTCCGACTTAGGGAGACTTGATAGTACCTCATTTACTAAAATAGTTACCAACTTGCAATGAATGCACCATTTCCACTTAGTGAGACTTGATAGTAGCTCATTTACTAAAATAGTTGCCAGCTTGCAATGTATGCATTATTCCGACTTAGATAGACTTGATAGTAGCTCATTTACTAAAATAATTGCCAGCTTGCAATGTATGCACTATTCCGATTTAGGGAGACTTGATAG
>MUZC01000739.1:70416-81948 GCA_002072015.1 Radix auricularia | reverse complement strand
ATCTTGCAATGTATGCACCATTCCGACTTAGGGAGACTTGATAGTAGCTCATTTACTAAAATAGTTGCCAGCTTGCAATGTATGCACCATTCCGACTTAGTGAGACTTGATAGGAAAGACGCAAACAAGGTATGGGTTAGCCTGACCGGACGTATCAAAACAGCGTTTTGATACGTCCGGTCAGGCTAACCCATACCTTGTTTGCGTCTTTCCCATTATTTTGTATAAGCCTGATTGCAGTCCTACCTCTCATTTTGTGAGACTTGATAGTAGCTCATTTACTGAAATAGTTGCCAGCTTGCAATGTATGCACCATTCCGACTTAGTGAGACTTGATAGTAGCTCATTTACTAAAATAGTTGCCAGCTTGCAATGTATGCACCATTCCGACTTAGGAAGACTTGATTGTAGCTCAATTACTAAAATAGTTGCCAGCTTGCAATGTTTGCCCCATTCCGACTTAGGGAGACTTGATAGTAGCTCATTTACTAAAATAGTTGCCAGCTTGCAATGTATGCACCATTTTGACTTAAGGAGACTTGATAGTAGCTCATTTACTAAAACAGTTGCCAGCTTGCAATGCATGCACCATTCCGACTTAGGGAGACTTGATAGTAGCTCATTTACTAAAATAGTTGCCAGCTTGCAATGTATGTAACATTCCGACTTAGGAGACTTGATAGTAGCTCATTTACTAAAATAGTTGCCAGCTTGCAATGTATGCACCATTCCGACTTAGGGAGACTTAATAGTAGCTCATTTACTAAATTATTTGCCAGCTTGCAATGTATGCACCATTCCGACTTAGGGAGACTTAATAGTAGCTCAATTACTAAAATAGTTGCAAGCTTGCAATGTATGCGCCATTCCGACTTAGGGAGACTTGATAGTAGCTCATTTACTAAAATAGTTGCCAGCTTGCAATGTGTGCATCATTCCGACTTAGGGAGACTTGATAGTAGCTCATTTACTAAAATAGTTGCCAGCTTGCAATGCATGCACTATTCCGATTTAGGGAGACTTGATAGTAGCTAATTTACTAAAATAGTTGCCAGCTTGCAATGTATTCACCATTCCGACTTAGGGAGACTTGATAGTAGCTCATTTACTAAAATAGTTGCCAGCTTGCAATGTATGCACCATTCCGACTTAGTGAGACTTGATAGTAGCTCATTTAATAAAATAGTTGCCAGCTTGCAAAGCATGCACCATTCCTACTTAGGGAGACTTGATATTAGCTCATTTACTAAAATAGTTGCCAGCTTGCAATGTATGCACCATTTTGACTTAGGGAGACTTGATAGTAGCTCATTTACTAAAATAGTTGCCAGCTTGCAATGCCTGCACCATTCCGACTTAGGGAGACTTGATAGTAGCTCATTTACTAAAATAGTTGCCAGCTTGCAATGTATGCACCATTCCGACTTAGGGAGACTTGATAGTAGCTCAATTACTAAAATAGTTGAAAGCTTGCAATGTATGCGCCATTCCGACTTAGGGAGACTTGATAGTAGCTCATTTACTAAAATAGTTGCCAGCTTGCAATGTATGCACCATTCCGACTTAGGGAGACTTGATAGTAGCTCATTTACTAAAATAGTTGCCAGCTTGCAATGTATGCACCATTCCGACTTAGGGAGACTTGATAGTAGCTCATTTACTAAAATAGTTGCCAGCTTGCAATGTATGCACCATTTTGACTTAGGGAGACTTGATAGTAGCTCATTTACTAAAATAGTTGCCAGCTTGCAATGTATGCACCATTCCGACTTAGCGAGACATGATAGTGGCTCATTTATTATCTCACATTCAAGGATATTTCTCTTTAATTCTTCAAACTCTCTTTCTAAACAATATTCACGTTCATCGTGTTTATTTATGTGAATACATTTTCATATTTTTCTTTAATCATGAAAACTGACATAATCTTGTTTAGAAAACATTTTGTGGTTCAAATAATTTAAATACAAAGGTTAGATTTTTTGTGTGTTTTAAAAATAAATATATTTATAAAAAAACACTAGCAGAGTTGCAATATATGTATGTGTAAAATGCAAAACTTGTATAGCATTTATTTTAGTTAGCTATATGTAGCTGAGTGATGGCTAAGGTTGTTGTTAACTGGTTCACAATTAACAAACAGATAAAAGAAATGCAGGTCATGAGAACCATAGTTTCTATAATTGTTGATTTATTGGTATATTTTCTAATGTTGACACAGTAGCTGAGTTACTAGTAATTCAACTTTACACTAGCAGGATACACCATGTACACCATATACATTTCTAGTACTTCTTTGCTCTTTTCTCCCTAGGTCCGTGAGCCTCTCTCGGTGATCTCTCGGTGACTCTCTGGATGATTCTCTCCTAACCTAGCTTTTCTCCTCCCTTATATAGTCCGTGGACAGGAAGATGTTGGTTCCGGTCTAGTAGTATTGTCATATACTTTAGCCAGAAACGTACATTTCCGGTCATTGTTTAGAGGACTGATAACTTTCACCTCCGCCGGAAGCGATGCGCTTCCGGGGCCCCCAATACAACATTGTGTTTGGCTGATGGGGAGGGGGGATTATGAAAGGACCGATTATTGTCACCTCCGCCGTAAACGAGGCGCTTCTGGCAGCAAAATTAAACAAAATTGTTCTGGCGACGAAAACAGTCGTTTTCGGTCCAATAAATCCAGGAACCGGAGGCCACCACCCAGGTCCCATCCCTCTACCGGAGTGAACAGATTGCCCTTTGTTTGAGTGGGTCGTGAGGGGGGAGCAGTTGGGGCGCGGGAACGCTATACCACATTGATAGAAGTCGTATGGTGACTACAAAGTAAAACAAGGCAACTGACCATCAATGACCACGACGTTACTCGTGTCCTTTTCGTATTTTGACAATTAAGTTTTATTTTTCAGATATTTTTACAACTGTAAAATATGTAATTTAAACAGGGTATAATTTATAGTTTTGAAAGCGCTTCAGAAAACATCAGAGGTTTCTTATAAAACATCTTCCTCAACAAGCAATTAGATAAAAAAAGTGAGCTGAAATTCAAAACATGAAATAAAATAAATACTAGCTTTCAGTGTTATCCAATAGGCACAACGAGAAAGAAAAGAGTAGTACCAAGGTTATGTAGCTTATGTAAAGAGTGGCATGCAAGGACTGCCTGGATTTTTTTAGACATTTAATTTTCTCTAAATGCAAAATTGTAATTTGGCTCAGATTTTATTATATTTGTACTTGGTTATCATCTCATGGAAGCTCGCACCCCACGATAGTTTATATTTGACCTCTACAATAAATTTGCATCTTTTTAGAGTACGAGCTTTTTTTGCGGTAGCTTTATATTTTCATGATTATTAATTACATTGGAAAGAAATAATAAATACTTTTTTACTATATTATTTCTTAAAACAAATTACATCGTTAGCATACCAATAAGTACTACAATGAGTCCTGTGTGTATATAAGATATCGGGTAAATACGGACATATAATCTTACAATGTTTTATATGTTTTAGCTGAATCATGTGTTATCAGAATCCGCAGATATATTCTATAAAAGTTAATTTTTACTGACTTATTTTGGCTCCATTTTATATCAGGTGTATTTATAACCAGATTTTCATTTGAATTGACTAAAACAAATTAAAGTTTACGTCATCTCAATCCTTGGGCACCTTACCCAGGTCTAGAGGCGATTGGGAAAGTACTTTAAGACTTAGGGAAAGTTCATTATTTAGTTCATTGAATGATCTAATAAAATTGGTGACTTAATTTGCTGATCGTCTGTTCACGTATATTAACTTAATATATGTCAGCAAAGGCGTGTTTTAAAAATGATTTTAAAAATATTAACGATACAATAGTATCTCAAAAAATAAATAATCACTATTTGGATAAGACATTAAAGTTAACCATATCAGCCCTTGTTATCAAATAAAAGTCTTTGGTACTTAATGACGTCAGTCGTTTACTTTCCTACAAAAAAATTGTTATTTATTCAATCCTAAGAAACGGAAATAAATAAATGAAATAACGTGGGCTACATTCAAACGCTTTCATTATGAGAATAACTCGAAAAGAAATTTGATAAAGACAAAAGAGTGTTAAGTCAACAGTAAACACAAGTAAGGGAATGTTTTATTATTCATTTATTTACATTTTACTGGTATTTTATTTTCTATATATGTGTTTTCTTGCATAATGTAAAGAAGAAAACTAAAAAAAAAAAAAAATTACAATTAACAGTTATAAGTAAAATTGTGCATGGAATAATAATATTTTTTTTTATCCTTTATTTATCATTATTTACACCTGAATACAAAATTTAAGAATGGTTGAATTTGGTGTAGAAAAGCACATCCTTTTTCATGCCTCATTTTTTAACTATATTTTTAAAAAAAAGATTTTTTACATTCACAATTCAAAGGTTAGATCCGATTTTAAAATTGCACCCAATGCACAGTGTCATTTGACTCTTTAAATGGGATCTGAAAACTTCTCATATCGGTGACCCGTCAATACAGCTACGACATAACGGACCCGGTCAGAACAGCCCCAGACAAAATGTTTTTTTTTTTTTTGCATTTTACGCTTTTGTCAAATAAAATTTTCACCCTTAAAGAGAGTGGTAAATTTGTAAAATTATTTCTTGTTATTTTTTTTTGGGTCATCTCTTGTCGCCAAACAACCGTGACTTGGTGCCATATCAAGCAAAGGCTCTTAAATTCATTATTGCGATGTCATTATTATGGTTCCTTTTTGAGCTAAAGTTGAAGCTGAATCGATGAGTAAAAATGTGAATATAATATTTGATTGTATTTTTTTTCTTTTTGTCCATCTATTAATCAAGTGCCGTTTCATCCCGGCTGTTGTGTCGGAGCTCATTTGTCAGGGCCGTTTTTCTTTTGTAAATCGGTTATCTTATGTTATCTGTTACAGACGCTCTCTTTATAGATATGAGTATTGTGTCATAAGCTTATCTAGGGTTTGTGTTTAGTCTTGAATTCTTATTAGAGTTTTAAATTATGAACAAGTGTTGGCTTTCCTGGTTTTTTTTTCAGGCAACCTATACCACGCGGAACTCCATACGTAAAGAAAAAACTTCTATGCGTTTCATCTGGCAAGCGGAATAAGAAATATATAATAGGACTGCTATAAAGCTTTTAAATAACATACAAAATAAACAAATTTTGTAATGACAAAAATAAATGTAAGCCTTTCAGTCTAACGAATACAACAGTAAACATTTCGACTAATGTCTTCTTCAGTACAATAAACACTGCATTTACAAAAGTATTAATATTTTATTTAAATTATTGAGTCATTTAATATTCCCGACAGAATCCCAAATGTTGATGGTATCTCATTCACAGTTTAGGTTCTGCTGTGACTGCGGTCATGTTTGCCAGTGAAATCTTTTTTCCCAGTCGTTATTAAGACGTTAAGCACCGACTTTGACCGAGGTCCAAGACTTCAACTGTAACTTATGCTGCTACTTAAAGGATACCATTGCAAGAAACTGACCAAATGTCAGATAATAAATGAATCTCTTTTTATGACATTCCTGAAAACTCACGAAATTTTATTGAATAATAATAATATAAAAATAATTTAAAAATTTAATTAAATGCAAATTAATAATTATGGAAGAAAATTTTATATTTTAGTATGATTGTTTTAATATTTATTAAGTTTTGTTAAGATCCAAACAGTCTTGTTTGCTGTAGATTTCTTCAATCTTATAATTGATATGCCTCTCTCTAACGCACACACAAAACAATACATTCAGTAAACAGCATCAAAAGTAAAAGTTTATAAAATAAAATGTAAAAACTAACACCATTATTTGGCATCTGGATGTGAAGACATGGTGCGTCCGGTACTGCAGATATCCATCAATTCATGCTTGTATGTTCAGCTTTTTACATATCTACCAATCCATGGCAGTAGCTATTGTTACATTAGTTTATGTACCTAATATAAATTAAACCATTTTTTAATCCAAGCCCAACAGAAGTTTTTAAAAAATACATTTAAATTTAAACTTAAAAAACATTTCAGATTTGTTTTTAGATAATACTTATACCAAGTGTCGTCATAATCGATTTAGCTGTACCTAAACCTATTTTGGAAAAGAAAATTAAGATCCCCCAATTTTTTTTTCCTTTTTATCCATACTAATGTAATTACATATTGCAAAGGGCTGGATAGTATTAACTATTTAGTAGTATTTTTAGTAGTATTTAGATCCAAGTGCTGTAATTCTACATTTGTGAAAGAAAATCTTTTTTTTTAAATTTTAAATGTAGTTAAAAAGTGCGAAAATTAATATTTTTTTTAGCTTGATTTATTGCAATATTATAATTGACAGACAATGTAGTTCATATACAAGAGAACATATAATTTCCATTATTCAAAGATTAACAATAGAAACGTGTAAAATATTGTTACTGTTATATTACAGTTATTTTCCAATCTTGACTTGAGGGTTTATATTTTGATACACCACCTCATCGTCCTTGAACTTGATCACGCCATTGTTTTCGCTAATGCCTTGAACCACGTTGTTATAGCTTGAGTTATCTCTCTTAGATGACGTACTACCGTCGTCTGTAGACGATTCTGTCCTGTCATCTGATGCACTCTTGAATCGTGCTGTCCCATACTCTTCGTAAATGTGGTTTACTGATAATGATAATGAATTATGCTTTTAGAGATTAGCATTATTTAGACCCAATGTGAATTTTTTAAAATCAATATCTCTAACTTAAACTTAAATATGTTGAAAAGTCATTTCTAGCACAGTTGCTAATTCCTAATGTGATTCCATGAATTGATTGTATCTCATTTAAAATCGCATCCCATTCACCATGTCCTTCCACTATTTAAATGGGGTCACTTTACCAGAGGACTTCTCACACCCTGGTGATAATCTTAAGCTACAGAAACACTTTATCCACTCACTATCACAAATATAATACAGCACGAACATTAGGGTGATTTTTTAAAAGTTATGCGATATTTTACTACATACCAAAAGAAATGATTTTTTTTTTTGCTAACGTTTTAACAGCAACCTCATTAAGACACATAAAAAGAACCCTAAAACATTTTGCCACACGTATCACTCAAAAATTCTCGACTCCTATCCAAATTTCTTTTTGATTACTATCCCGTAAACAATGATCCACATGTTTGTGTACACAACTCTACATAGATATTATCAATAAAAGGGATTCAAAAGGAATACCTTGATTACAAGGAAGAGATAACAATACCTCCCGATATGTTGTTATATGAACTGGCAACTTGATAGAAAACAATCATGGTTTAATATTGCCAGTAGCACAATGACTAATACAATACCCTTGAGCTATCTTAATTTAAGATTAATGATTTAAAAAAAAGATTTCAACAACAAATGCGTTGTTTACACAGAGTGCACTTGATTACTTGTTTCGAAAGATTGAGATAACTAATAGACACCAAAATATTGTTCTAGTTATGCTGTTCGGTCGAGGTGATGTAGCTCCGTGACTGTACTATAGATACCCGGTGATTGCTGGCATCCGTTGAAAAAATATTCAAAAAAAGAGCTACACAATTTGGGGTGGGGGGTGGAGATATTCAAATGATTAAAAAAATTTTTTTATCTACGCGTTTAAAGTAACTATTCTCTGTCAAAAGGTTTACAGATAAGAGGACAATTGTGAGCATTATTTCCTGTGTGTCCAATAGTGCACATTTTCTTAATTCTCCCCCATATCATAACGCCAACAATGAAACATTTATAAATTTTTGCCTGACAGAAGTATAACTAGGATTTATTATAGCGAAGTATTCCCATTGAAATCAAATTAGGTTAAACATGATTACAAATATATGGTCTGTACGAGACCTATGTTTACCATCTAAGACAACAGGTTTCTTAGCTGGCACCGGCGGGTCAGCTTTCGGAAACTTTCTGTAGGAATTTTGATGGACAGTGGTCACAGGCTCAAGTTTTGGAGAGGATATCTTCACAACCTCTTGAACTATCCTAAGTAAAGAAGGTGGATAAAACACACTAAGATTAGAAAAAACGAGGATAACACAAAATAGGACATGCAGTACACAAAATAAGGTATTAGGAGAACACTAATATTAAATCAATATGAAATTTAAAAGATGGAGGATGAAACTAAAGATATCACATTAATATACGTTTCCAAATGAAAAAATCATTATATAATATATAAATATTATTATTCCTAAGTTTTATTGTAAACCAATTATGCATTAATGATAAACTAATTTTTAAAGTAAATGTTCAATGGGGAGCCGTTTATTACATTAAGTTTAATCATTTGATACTCTCTTCTTAAATGATAATGAAATAATCTTCTGATATTTTTCACATTTTAATCGATAATATTAGTAAACATATCAAGGATTATATTAATTAATAATCTCATTTAGAAAATTCGTAGTAATCGCCAATATTCCTATGTTTTCATTTTAATTAGCTATTAATCCAACATTGTATTTAGTTAAGTTGAGAAAATGTATCGATATTGGAACTGTTATAGCCAACAAGCATACAATTTTTTTATTTTTTAAAAAATGAAAAAAAAATATCACGCAACTAAAATCAACTTAAAGCCTGTTAATCCATCATTGTGAATTTAACACTGTATCAATATTATATCTTTAGGAAGGTAAAGACATACAACTTTAAATGCAATTATGAACTGTTGTACCAAGTGTATGTGATAATGAAAGTAAATGTTGATTCATATTAACGTCATTTCTTCTCCCTTTTTTCTAAGAGAATCAAACAGTAAACGGTGACTGAAATCTTTGAGTCTTTGCTTTTATAATTCTCTATGTAAGCGTTTACTTACTCTTCCACTTTTGGTTTATTTTCTTTCTTCCTTTTACTTTGGATAACCACCACTGCCAACGCTATTAAAACGATCAGAATGACCGCGGCGATTGATGGACCAATAATAACAGCAAGTTTATTGGTATCTGAAAATAATGAGAGGCATCGTATGTCAGTCAAAAGTTTATAGCATGACAATATGAACATTTTACAGGATGTCAATTTTACAGATTATTACAGTAGTACAGCCAGGGTCACTCTTAGCGATAGCGGGGCCATATGCGGCTTAGTATGCAGAACGGATTGCGCGGGGTCTATTTTGGCCAGGGTTAAGTCATTGATAACGTTGATAACTGAAAGTTAATATAAGTAGGTATGATTAAAACGCGGGGCCCTCTGCAGCCAAATAGTTGCACTAGCCTAAGACCGGCCCTGACTTCAGCAATGTAATTCTTAGTACAACTCTAATTGGCTCTTTAAATTATAACAAATCTGAACAAACTGACATACTATGCTAGAGATAAAATATTTAAATCACAAGTTTAAATTCTTCTCAAACTTTCATATTTCTTTAACTATGCCAAAAGTAGTATGTAAACACTATTAAAGTTAATGTAAAGAACATGTAAAATACACGTATTTTAAGTTCATATAAACACAATATTAAAATGATATATATTTCCATATTCACATAAGAGTAAATAACAAATCCCGTGACCCACCATCCTGAGACTCTGTTTTAAAACTTCCAATCACGGCCTCGCTGTAGTCCCCATTCTTGTTATAGGCAGTTATTGTGTAGAAGTAGAGCGTGTCAGCCTTGAGGTCAGTCACAGTTATCACTGTAGAGTTTGACTGATAGGTCAACGTGGAGCCACCGTCTGACAGGACGAGCTTATACATGTACACATATCCCTGGGCACTTTGGAAGCTCAGCTGGTACGGTGATTGGGACAAGATACTTCGTGTCGTGTTGATCTGACCTGGAACTGATGGCACTAGAATAGAAGGAAAGTTACAGTTATTAAACCCTATTATTAATACCGTAAAGTTTCAAGTAACTGCAAGAAAACATTTGACGCTATCAAATGAAATTCAACTTTAAGCTGCTTGAGAATGAAATATTTGCTTGTTAGCAAGTTTTAAAAATATAACATCCATTACAAACACGTTTTACATACAAATACATATAATCACCAACAAAAGAAATAAAGCTGTTTGTCATCTAATTAAATCATCGCTAAAAATGAACAACTTCATCAATCAACATCAACTGTAATAACTTATAGCATTGTATTTGTCTAATCATTTCAACACTACATCAAGGAAGCCACCTTAAGATACGCCGCTAAAGCTAGAGGCCCCCGCACCTTGACATTACTCTGAGTGCTTTCTTTAGTTACCCACAAGTTTGTCCAAAATATACACATTTCAGTAATAGTTTAGTTTTAAATAGTATAAAACTCAACACAATATTCATCGACGTTATCTGATTGTGCTTATCGATAATTCTTATTGAAAAAAGATAAATGATAATGGCTGGGTTTTATACATGTTTTTCTCCATATTCGAGTTTCTTAACTGAGCAGAACATTTCAACCTCGGCCAATCGATTAGTATGTTGTTTAATTGATCAAACTTATTGGTCCAAACAGATATAAATATTTTACAGTATTTGATGGTAGGCTTTTGATTCTGAAGTTTAATACATTTTAATCTGCCATGAACTCGTCATTCAATGATTTCGTTTCGTAAACAAACTTAATTTGTAAGGAATATAAACTGGAATTCTGTTAAGCGGTTTTCAACGGGTTTTAACATAGGCCCGAAACCACTTTTATTTTATACAATAAAAACGAATTGCCTAAAATGCAATCAAATATACTTGAGCGTCCTCGTGAAAAAAGTGTAAAGATAATATTTGTATAGAATCTATGTTTTTGGTGTTTCTATCTCGTGTGTACACGAATAAATCAGGTTTTCTGAAGGGTGATCAGGCCACATACATTGGCCCATTTTAGAAGCACATGTTCTACAAACGGGAAAGCTAATTTCATGAAAAAAGACATACATTTTAAACCCCTGCGCTCGGGGTAATTTTAAAGAGCCATGCAAAAATTCTGCGTTTTTCCCAAGTTTCCTAGTGATTGGATAAATGGTGACGGAAGCTAATATGTAAGGACCCTCAGACCCAAACAGTGCAAGGTACACGTTTTTAAAACAAATTCTGTAGATTTCATGACGAATATCTCTGATAATATTTGTCAAGGTCGTGTAAAATCAAATGTGACTTAAATTCCTAAATATTAACATTAAAAATGGGAATGGACAGAAAGAGTTAAATCCCCCATAGTTTATACTGACAATTAGTTTTTTTTTATGTATCATTATTGGTCAATATCCATTTATCTGCCCAGTTGCCAATGTTTGAAGTAATGTTTATGTATCTCGTGTGAGGGAGACGTAAAACGACAATTTGTCCCAAATGATTTGTGATTTCATTTTAAACAGTATGCAAGAAACCTTCCGGTATTGTACTCAACCATGCACTTCAAATTGGTTTATTAGCCATCAGGTGAGTGATGTTGTATTGTATAATGAATATACAGACATGCATTTGATTTAATATACACACACATATATATATATATATATATATATATATATATA
>MUZC01000739.1:56212-70024 GCA_002072015.1 Radix auricularia | reverse complement strand
TATATATACATTTATAAATATGTATATATATAGGACAGGCAGGCAGGCACACAGGCAGGCAGTCAGACAGACTGACAGACAGACAGATAGACAGACAGTGAGACAGACAGACAGATAGATAGATAGATAGATAGATAGATAGATAGATAGATAGATAGATAGATAGATAGATAGATAGATAGATAGATAGATATGGATATGGATATGGATATGCATAGATAGATAGATAGATAGATAGATAGATAGATAGATAGATAGATAGATAGATAGATAGATAGATAGATAGATAGATAGATACATAGATACATAGATACATAGATCTTATCTTATCTTATATGTTACAGACGCTCCTTCTGTACAGAAGATTATTGCGTCCTACGTATTTCTATGGTTTGTGTTTAGTCCTGTATTCTTACTAGAGTTTTAAAAGATGATAAAGTGGTGGCTTTCCTGGTTTCTTCAGGCAACCCATTCCACGCCCGAATACCGGACGGAAAGAAAGAAAAATTGTATGTGTTTGTCTTGCATATGGTATAAGAAAGGTGGTTTTAACTTTATGTCTATTTGAGGGTTGTATTAGGTTATCTTTGTGTTGTATTTCTAAATTAGAATTAATTGCCTTATGTTTAATTACTAATTTACTCTTGGTTCTTCTATCCTCTAGTGTTTCAAGGTTTAATGATTTAACTAATGGTGTTACTCTTGTCAGTTTTGAATATTCTCCAGTAATGAATCTGGCAGCTCTTTTTTGTATTTGTTCTAACTTATCAATATTTTCTTTGGTGGATGGGTCCCATACTGAAGATGCATATTCTAGTATAGGTCTCACCAGGGTGAGATAGCATTTTAGTTTTATATCATTGTTACATTTGTAAAAGTTTCTTTTTATAAAGCCTAAGGTTTTGTTTGATTTTTTAATAACTTCATTGACATGGGGATTCCAAGATAGTTTCTCATTTATTATGACTCCTAAGTATTTCACATCTTTAGTTTGGGTTAGTTCTTTTCCATGAATGAAATATTTTGAATTTATTTGTTTCTTTTTCTTTGTTACTCTTAGCAGTTGACATACATAGATACATAGATAGTTACAGATATAGATATAGATATATACTTAAATTAAACGCATTTTATGAGGTCAAACCATTTTTATCGTAAATTTGCTTTTAACTAAATCCAAACTGGAATACCATGCATTTAGCTTTACTCAACTCATTCTACTTACAGGTCTGCACCCTATATTCTAAACCAACTCGTCTTGGGGTGTAAAACCGGTCACCGGGTAGTTGTGTTACTATAGTCATGTTATACTCTGCTCCAGGTATCAGGTTCGTAAGGTTGACCCCGTGGTCACTAGCAGCAATGCTTCGTCCAGCCTGAGGTAGGTCTACTGGTGTAGCAATCACGTGGTATGTAACGCTTGTTTCGTCATGATTTGGTGTCCACCACAGCTCCAGAGAGTTGGTCGATCTCCGTCCAGACAGTGGCCGTGTAACTTTGATTTCACTTACTGTTTAGCAGTGATAAAGGCGGACATTGTTAAACGATTATTATCACCAAAAACATGTCGTGGTGATTATGCCATCAACCAAATAGAGTGTGAAATGTAATGGCAAATATCTTCAAAAAGAAAATTATTTTATTAAGTTGGAGACCTTTCATTAAGGAGTTTATAAAATGTCTGAGCATTCTACTTAGCCTTTTCTTTTAAAACAATGATGTTAATTTGAGTAAGGATAGTATGCTTTAACAAGACAAAAAGTGATCAAAAACTTTATTTTACAAATATTTCCTATCATATCATATGTATGTTTAAAAAAAAACAATCGACCTTACGAATTTAAAAAAAAAAAAATTGTTTAGATAAAATAAGCATTAAAAAAAAAAATTAAAAAATTAATATTAATGTTTTTAAAAATCATGTCGTCAGAAAACAATGAGTTGGAAATTTAAATTCTTTTATTCAATTTTTACAAGCAGCGCACATTTTAGCCTTCATTTTTGCAGAAAAAAAAACAATAATTTTTTTTAACATTCTCAGGAATCAAATTGTCTTGATTAAATCTTATCGTAAAACTACTATTTTAAAATATCAACTTACTTAGAGTTTCTAAATGTGTATGAAATCTTTTTTCGAGGTAAATCTCTATAATTTTTCCAATTTAATAATGGTATTATTAAAAAAAGTAATGTGCGGAGGCTGATTCTCCAATACTAAATATTTTTGGACAAAATGAAGTTGTAAAAAAAATTATTAAATTTTGTATTGTACGAAAATTATTTTTCTCACGTAATTGACAATTTCCTAATTTCTCGTAAAGATCTTCTTTACAAAGGCACTTTGGCGAGCCAGATGCATCAGGTATGCATTGAAGACTTGGGCCCTTGCACATTCCTTCTATGGAAGCTACACAATTCTCTTTAAGCGTTATCTCTGAAATAAAAAAAATCAGCAAATAATCGCCGTTGTACTTTATGGATTACATTTCTGTTTAAGTTATATGGATAACGCACTCGGCTGTTGTACCGATGTACCGATAGTCATGGGTTTGAGTCTCGATAAAGGCAGTGCCTTGTTCCTGATGCAAAAATGAATCCCTGAATGATCCCAGCTTCAAATAGGTACCTTACGTCAGATGGGAAAGTAAAGGTGGTTTAGTGTTGTGCTAGGCTTGTATAACGAGGCTAAAGAAACTTTTGGACGTAACTTCTCTTGCCTCATAAGCCAGTGTGGTCTGAGAAGTGACATTTACTTTACTTTGAAATATGGGTAACATGACAACGTTAAAAAATTAATAAGTTATACAATTCTTCAAATTAAAGTTGTGGAAAAAAGTTAACTTTCCTAAACTGATGAGTTTACATTTACAAAAATAATAAATTATTAATTACTTTTAATTAACTGACAATACATTTGAGTTTATAGCACATAGAATTTTTAATACATTCGTATGATAATTGAATATTCCTCATAGAGATATTTCAGAAATCTTATTAAAATGCTATGTAATTTTATTTAAACTAAAATTCCAAAGTGTATTACTGTAAGAACTCTACTAACCATTTCTACACAAGTTATCCCTCGGGTCATAGAATTGACCTGTTGGGCATGCACAGTGGCTGTTGTTACAGTACATAGGTGCCTAACATTGTGTGTTGCTGGAACACTTTTCTCCAAACTTTCTCTCTATAACATTAAGGTATTTTACAATTTCAGCAGTGGAAAATGGCATTTATTAAAAAAATATTCGCCACAAGTTTTCATTTTTCGTTTGGTCCAATTTAAATATTACTTAGTTTTATTATTTCGTAATGGACAAATTGCAAATAACACGTGTTCATAATTTAGTAAATTATTATTTATTTGTAATCACTTTCAAGACCCTTATTGATTGAATCAGTTGCATTCAGTAGCAAGTAAGAATTTAAGATGATAAAGGAAATAAAAACTAGACACAGTAAAAGCAATTTGGACATGCTAGAAAGATAATAGACACAGAAAGGAATTATTATTATTATTATTTTTTAAATTAATTTTTTACTGCCTATCTGTGTTAATTAATCACTACGTTCTGAGGAGTTTAGAATAAATAATGCCCTTTCGGATGTCTAAAGAAAAAATATCTTTCAATTTACAGATATTATTCATCTTGCATTTGTTTATACATTTTTATAACGCGTATTTTCGAAAAGTTTAGTTTTATAGTTCTGAAATAGTAAATCTTAAAACACTCAAATGTTTCCCTGTAGAGCCGGCCCGTTTAAGACCTTGTCAAAATGATAACCTAGGAATACTGGCTTAGCCAGAATGTACCCGAGGGGTTAAACATACTTTTTGGCTTAATTAATTTGATATGCCATTTTATAATCTGTCAGAGGTTTGTTCTTATTCATGTTTTGAGTCCACCCAACTCAACGGTGATAAACCATCGTCTCGTGAGACGGAAGGTTGCGATAAAGTTATGAGAAATTGCTTTACAAATCCAATTTGTACATGTGCATAATCTAAAGCCACTCAAACAGAAAGTTACAAATAATAGTAAGGAAACACGTGTTCTTTAAAAGTCCCTCTACTGTAGATCACTTTGTTTAGTTAGATTACGTAGATTAAAGTAAAACGTACTAGGCATGCACGATCTATTGTAGTTATCATGGTAGTCAGAAGTGCTGGAACAATTGCATATTCCACTGACACAAGCCAGGTACGTTTGACATGTTCCAATGGTACAACTGCTACCATACACATTTCCTGCCGTAAATGAAAAAGACATCTCTTTATTTATTTGTGTACATTAACATTCAAATTTATTTTTGTTTTTGATATGTGGGTTAAATTTATTAACAATGCCCTTAAAATAGATCAGCCAATTATTCAAAATTAAATTAACCAATGCAATTATGTCATCAATGTCTATAAAATTAAAAACCGTTATACTTGTAATTTCAGCAGTGATTTTAGTTTTTGGACTTACCAGTGATACTTTTGAAAACTACATCGGATTAAGAGGGGTGCTGATTTGGCAAAAGCTAGGGGCCTCCAACGATTTTAAGGCCCACATTTATTATATTATTTAATAAAAGTGGCTGGACAGGTGGAATGACAGCCAGGGTATCCCGAGCAATATTTCTCCGCCCCTGGCTAAAACAATATAAACAGAACTTTGTTTTTTGTCACATTAATTTTTTAATAAGACTCTTTCAAAGTGTTGGTGTTTAATTGTATTCTAAATTAGAAAGGCATTCTTTGTTGCTATGTGAAGTTTGAAACAGGTGCAAGGAGCTGATTAATCCATTTACAAAATTTCCGTTAAAAGTTAATAAAATCTCGTACGATGTTATGTGTTTAGCAAGTATTTGAAGGTAACAAACCAAGTTACTATTGTAAAATGATGACTGAGAATTTCTTTTTTTAAAAAACGTTTCTTGAAATAAATTAAAGGACAAGCAAAGATGTCACATATTTCTTGATACATTTGATTTTTTCTTTAAATTAGTAAAACCTTGTAGATGATCTAGTCACATAGAGACTGATTCAATTACAAGCCTAACACTCCCAGAAGTGGTTGGCCTCTACGTGACCTGGGAGATGAGTAAGGTCGCCGAAGTGGTGTGACCCCAAACCAGCGACCACGGCGCCACCGCTAAAACACATACACTGGAACTTTTAGAAAAACGGAAGGAATGGATTGGCCTCATCGTGAGGCCCAGTGCTCGATGTGGGAGCAGGAGCATCCGGGCAAAATAGCGACTGTCAAAACAGCGACCGTCATAATAGCGACTTCAAAATCGCGACTGTATCAAAACAGCGAACGTCATAATGAGACTGCATTATAACGGCGATTGTATCAAAATAGCGATTGTTCGTTTGGTCGTGATATTGTTTGAAAAACTTACTGTGTCTACACTACAATGGAGTCTATACAATCTAGAAAAGGATGACATCTTAAGCCATGGATGTTTTTTGTAGAGAAAGGACAATACACATTTATACAACCAACTCGAGGTGAGTATAAATAAATGTTGGTGTTTTAAAAAGTGTAGACACAATTTATGAGTCAGAGAATGAAGAAATACTTGACCATGGACACAGCAATCACTGCTGTACAGCAACATCGTGATTAGTATGATCATTTACAATACCTTCGAATACTTGCTCACAATTTAGAGATCCATGTTACATAATTTAAGTAACCTTTATCTTTTCTCTTTTAAATGTTCTTTTTAAATCATTTACACATTATGTAGCTAAATCAAATTCAATGTTAACGTTAATTCTTTGTTGATATTGATATAATTTTAAGTTTACTGATGAGTTGTTTGTATTTGAATGAATGTGTGTATTTGTAGACTAAGTAAATTGATTAAAATTTTATTTTAAACACAATTTTTAATTTCAATAAATACTTTGTCGAAATGTGATAAATGTCACATAATTTAAGTAATCTTGATCCTCCCTATTCTGTTTTAAATCTCCCTTTTAATTCATTTATACATTATGTAGCAAAGACTAATTAAATGCTATTTTTTATTCTTTGTTGATAAAATTTTGTTTCACGAAGCATGCTGTTTGTGTATGAATGAGTGCGTGTGCATGTAGCATAAGTTAATCCACGTCATTAATTGCTTAAAAATATTATTTTAGTAAAAATTATAATTTCAATGAATACTTCATCAAAACGCTTATATTTTTTGTAGATTTTTTCACTTAGTGTCCTTGGGTGAGTTTAGACAATAAAATGTGGTCTCATATATCGGCATCCTTCAGTCTCGCGAGACGATGGTGCATCACCGTTGGGTTGGGTTGCATTTTCTCGAGTGGCTGTGCAGTCCTATCCTTGAGTGACAGTCTTTGCCACAGTTTTTACACACGAGTTCTGTGCTTCCAAATGTTTTGGCCTTTCTCCTAGCTCTTCTGTCTGCAGCCTCCTCCATTCTTCGCTCCTCGGCTATTATGACGCCCTCTTTGACAACTGTGCGCCACGTAGATCGGTCTTCTGCCTTACACTCCCAGTCACTTGTATGTATTTTGGCTGCTTTCATGTCTCTTTGACAGACATCTTTAAATCGCAAGCGTGGGCGACCTGTTTTCCTCTTTCCTGAAGCAAGTTCACCATATAGGAGGTCCTTCGGGATGCGGCCGGGGCTCATTCTTTTGACATGTCCTAGCCACCTCAAGCGTCTTTCACTAAGAATTGAGAACATGCTTTGGGTATTGGCACGCGTTAGGACCTCACTATTAGGCACCTTTTCTTGCCATTTAATGCCAAGAATGCGGCGCAAGCATCTCAAATGGAAGCTGTTAAGCTTACGCTCTTGTGATGTATAAGTGGTCCATGTCTCGCTCCCATATAGTAATGTACTGATGACACAAGCTCGATAGACGCACAGTTTGGTTTTCTCCGTTAGCTTGGTGTTTTGCCAGACCCGCTTATTTAGTTTAGCCATTGTTGCGGCTGCCTTGCCAATTCTGCTGTTTATTTCTTCTTCAATGGACAGTGTATTGGAGACCTTGGATCCCAAGTAGGTGAAGCTGTCCACAACCTCCAAGTTTTCATTATCGATATTTATGGTAGGAGCAGGTTGAGTGTCTTGGGCCATGTGGTCTATGTGTCAAAAAAGGTATGGAACGCTGTGTTAGGTGAACGGTTGGACCAAGTCGCTGTTATGACGGTCGCGCTTCTAATACAGTCGCTATTTTTAAGTCGCTATTATGAGGGTCTCTGTTTTGAACCCGTGCCAATCTGATCAGGTTCGTACCAATACAGACATCCTCAATTGTGTCGGTCCGACGCATTTCGCTCGATATAGCCCCAGTCAGAAGATTGTGCATTAACATCTCCAATTTTATCGTTCGACTTAGTATGAACATCTTCCCCCATTGGAAGTGTAATTGGGCTCCTTGGCGGGTTATATACGTTGGTGATCGTAAAACCAAAATCGCCTTAGAAAACTCTCATCGTGTGAGTGTCAGTGTTGCCGTAACACTTGAATTCGTGCAGCTTCATCGTAACATAGTTCCGGACCGCTGTGTCAAGGCCCCGCATCGCCGGTCACACTTTCAAAGGTATAGCGAATAACCTGTAATTTGAAACGGCTTTCCCTTGAGAAGTGTATCCTGGAATAGTGCCACATCTACCTTCCGTTCGTGGAGCACTTTGGTTATTTTGTAAGTCTTTTGCCTTATGCCCCAGACATTTAAATGCAAAACTACTAGATATTGTTAAGGATGGCCCTAATCATTTATTCCATTACGGTCAGTCGCGAGTTAACCACATGGGCGTGGCCTGTCTTTCGTCAACACGCTCCTAAGAGGTATGGTAGCCAACCCACCCGACGTACCACCATCCACCGAGCGGGGATTTAGATGGTCCGTTCCAGGACCTGCGTTTTTTTAAAATTTAGATTGAACCATAGAATAGAGAGGAGGTAGGCAGAAATATTCAACCCATTGAGGACGGTCCATGTGCGTTCCGTCCCTTGCCCAGAGGGTCGTCCGGTGTTCGCCATTCCTAGCCTGGCACTGTTGGGTGTGAGACTGCTCCCGCGAGGGTTCAAAATAGCGACTGTCAAAACAGTGATCGTCATAACAGCGACTTCAAAATAGCGACTGTAGACAGTGAACCGACACTTCTGCACACGAGCCACAGCTGCGGTCGACATAGCGAAGAAGACTAAATTAGTAAATACGTGTGATAAATTCGACCTCGCAGACGGCAGGAAAGTTTGGCGGCTTATAGATGCACTATTAGGTGCGGTTAAAACTAAAACCCCCAACCCCTTGACGACGTCAACGGAACAAAAATCAAGTGAAGTGAAACGCGCACGAGCGCTTAACATACACTTTGCCCAGGTGAACATAAAAAGCGCCAGATCTGACTTAAGCCAAACGATCGACAGAAAGCAAAGAGAGGGCTCCAGGAGACAACGCACGGGCCCTCAATTCGAGGTTTTCTCGGCACCTTTTACAGAATTACAAACAGCGTTTAACAAGTGCAAGTCTGGCAAAGTACCATGGCCAGATAAAGTTCACAATGAAATGTTCAAGCATCTGGGCAAGGCAGGCCGAATAAAACTATTGAGTTTTATAAACAGAACTTGGAAAACAGGCATGCTGCCGAAGCTGTGGAAAAAGGCCGCAATAACCAGCATTCCTAAAGTAAAAAAACCTGGCGAACACCCGTCCAGCTACCGCCAATTTCCCTCACATCGTGTTTGGGGAAGGTGGCTGAATGGTTAATGAACGTATGGCACTACCGGTACCTTGAAAAGTCCAAATGCATTCCAAAAGGCTCAGGGTGGGTTCCGCAAGGGACGTAACCCGATGGACTAAGCGCACCGTTTAATTTAGACGATCACAAATAAACTCCAGTTGAAGAACCACACGGTTGTCGTGTTGTTCGATCTGAAGCAGGCATACGATAAGGTATGGCGTGGAGGGCTACTTTACAAGCTACGGCAGTTTTTTGTCACTGCTAATATGTACAGCTGGGTTAAATCGTTCCTCACGGACCGAACGAATAAAACACGATTAGGTGAAGCGCTAACACACTGCACTAACTTTTCTTGCAAGCTGATTGGTCGGTGGTGCAGGTAGACCTCTGTGTCCGGCATGGTTGAAACATGAACATAATTATATATATATAGATTTCACATATAAAGACAAACATAATATCAGAAGAGTATAATTATTAAATTTTATACAAAAATGAGTTGAAAAATATAGATGGCTAATATTTCACTGGTGATAAAGCAGAAATTGAATGAGTAAGCTCCTTTATGTAATTTTTACTCACGTTGAATACAAGATTTACTTGTAGAGTTGTGGTAGTAAATGTCACTGGAACAGTTGCATACACCTCCTACACATGTCAGGTACGTTTCACACTGCATGCTGCTGGTACAACTGGTGCCGTAAGATCTTCCTGAAATAAATGTTTACGCCCATACAATCATAAACATAACATGTAGCTTCGTTCATTTAGTTTTTAAATATTTATTTAATAAAGTTATTTTCATTTTCATACAATGCATAAGAAATAAAATGGTGAAGCATTATAGCCGAAAATTATCTTATAAAGTTATTATCTGCTATGCTCTATATCTCATTTTGTGTGTTTCTGCTTGTTGCATTATTGTCCTTTCCGGGTGGCGAAACTATATATTTAAATTATTTAATTTAAAGATAAATATAGCTTGCTTGCACTCTGTGCGTGTTTTTATATGTTCGTTACCGCTTTAGCATTTATTTAGTCATAGGCTCTTGGGATGTATGTTACTGTAATTCTTTTTTGTGTTAATAACTGAAAATTTTATACCTCTCCTCTTGTCACTTACAATGTGTACAAAATTTCGGCAAAATCTACTTAATCATCAATGTTTTTTTAGCCCGTTGCTGATTCACGAAGTCTGTGCTACCATTTGATCCTAGATTTTATTCCTGTTTTCAAAGTTAACTTTTTTACTGCAACAGTTCTTAAAACATGAAAGTATCGAGCAATTATGTTGATATATCTAACACATAAATTAAAGGGCAAACTACCAATAGAACTACAACTCCCTTCTTCTGCAGGATTTGGTAATTAAATCATGATATTAATCAGCTAAACAACTACATGTACCATATAAACATGCCATATATATCTTACATTGCATGCTCCTGGAACATATGGTACTATACCAGGGCTACCAAAGAAATGTTTGGGCCTTTTACGACTGGGTCGAAAGATCACAAAGGGCAAGCGGGGTGGGATAAAAAAAAGGGGCATCGGGGGTGTGGCATTAATGCAATCGCGTTCACTTGCGTTGTTCCTTCATAGATTAAATTATGATTCGTAATGTAATGGTTATTACGTCCTCTTTTCACAACGAATTATCCAGAGACGTTATTGCAAGCAGTAATTCAAAACTGTCAAAAAAATCTCAAGGCTAATGTCATGAACATAGTTATTTTGTATTAAAACAACTACAAATAATAAACGATGCGACGCATCATTGGCATTTCCAGCTATATATCTTTAAAACTTTGATGAATACATTGTTTTTTTATCTCCTTGTGTACAGCCATTTTTTTTGTTTCAAAAAATGTTTAATTTTTCTTGAAGTGTTAAAAGCATTATTTTCATTGTATTTGTGACTAAATTCACAAACTTACACGTTTATAATTATTTAAAATTTCTGAGACCAGAAGTATCATATACATTTTTTAGTGGAATTAGCAAATGTGGCAAATTTTAAATACCAGTTGTGTGATGCATTTATTAAAATAGTTGCTTGTGAACTAGTCTTTCATTCAATTTACTAATTTAGATTTGTTCCAATACACCATTTTTAAAAATTATTTGTCAATATATGTTTTACTTCTAGACTTAATACGAAAGGTTTTTGTTGTAGCATAATTTTCATTTCAATTTATTTAACTATAGACATAAAAAATTGTTTACATTTACATTTAAAACTCACTTGTTTTGCATACCATGTCCGTGGAGTCATGGTAGACAGCATTGCTAGAGCAGTTACATACTCCATTTAAACATGTTAAGTAGGTCTCGCATGCCCCAATGGTACAAGTGCTAGAGTAGGACTTTCCTGGATTAAAAAATAAGTTATTCCATCTTTTACAGCAGTGGCGTAGTAGACTTAACCCACACTTCAACATCTTTTAATTTTTGAAAGAAAAACACATTATACAAAATAGATAAATAAACACTGATAAAATGATTGGAAATTTTATAAGGTTAAACATTCGAAAATTCGAACAATATTTTTAATGATTAAAGGGGAAACAAGCAACAAACAATATAACGTCATGGTCTCCCAAAAATCAATTCAGACCTGTTTAATCATAGGGACCTGATTACCACAAACTTTTACAGTGTTTTGGCTAATTCTAATATAAAAAACACCCTAGATAAAATCAGACCTGCCACACAAACCCATGAAAATAACAAATATAATAATACTGACAATCAATACACGCTTAAAACTCTAATAATTAATTTTCAAAGAATAAAAAATTAAAATTCCAGATTTAGAACTCCTAATAAAAACAGAAGAACCAGACATATTTGCTGGTTCTGAAACTTGGTTGAACCCCAATATATATAACTCTGAAATTTTAAGCAGCAATTACAATATATTTAGAAAAGATAGAACAGACAATCATAGTGGCGTCCTACTTGCAATAAAATCAACTCTCATAGCTGAAGAAATTAACACACAACCAAACTCCAATATAGAATCTGTTTTCTGCAAAATATTTACACCAAACTCATCCCCCTTTATTGTAGGCAGTCTATATAGGCCACCAAATACAAACATAGAATACATGAGGAATCTCTGCAGTCAACTAATTTACATTAAAAACAATCATAAAAATGCTGTAATCTGGACTATGGGGGACTTAAATCTTCCAGATATAAATTGGAAAAAATATACCATCGATAGCCACCAAAATAATAAAGAAATTAATGAACATTTCTTAGACACAATAAACAACCTAAACCTAGAACAGATAGTAAAAAAAGCAACTAGGAAAAACAAAATACTAGATTTATTCCTAACAAACAGACCAGGACTAGTAGTAGACTGCACAATAATTCCAGGGCTGTCTGACCATGATATTGTTAGGGTAACCAACACAATAAAAACTAAAATAAATAAGATGCCTAGAAGAACAATATATCTTTGGAATAAATGCAATTTAATAAAATTACACCAATCAGCTTCTAATTTCCAACAAAATTTCCTAAGTAAATTCAGCATAGTTAGCCCTGTAGAAGAAATATGGAAGGAAATAAAAACAAATCTAAAAACCATAATGGATCAGAATGTTCCAACAAAAATAACTTCAAATAGAATTAATAAATGCTGGTTCAATTTTAAATTAAAAAAGTATTGCAAACTAAAGGAGAATTTATTTAAGAAATTTAAGGCTACCAATTTAGAAAGGATACACAAAAAATACTTAAAAATTAAGCACCTGACACAGAAACTTAGCCGTAACCTCCAAAATAATTATATAAACAATGTGATAACTAAAGATAACAATAAAAACTTATGGTCCTTTATCAAATCTAAAAAAATGGAGCCTTCAGGTATAGCCACACTAAAAGGCTCAAATAATAAAACCTATAATGATAATGAAAATAAAGCTAATATCCTTAACAAATATTTTGCATCATCATTTTCTGCCTCAGGCGACAAGGAAATTTCAATAAATTTAAATAAATTGGAAGAAATAGGTAACATAACTGTAGATGAGATAGGTATACATTCACTCCTAAAAAACTTAAAAATAAACAAAGCTACTGGCCCAGATGAATTACCTGCCAGGTTATTAAAAGAATTAAGCAATGAACTGTCCCCAATCCTTGTAGTTCTTTTTCAAGCCTCTCTAAACCAGGGTAAAGTGCCCGAGGATTGGAAATTAGCCTATGTAACGCCGCTCTTTAAGAAAGGTGATAAGTCAGACCCTGGTAATTACAGACCTGTATCACTTACTAGTATCACATGTAAATTACTGGAACACATAATATATAGCAGAATAGTTAACCACCTTGACAAATATAATGCCCTATGCCCACACCAACATGGCTTTAGAAAGAACAGATCATGTGAAACACAATTGATAGGCCTAATAGATGATCTATCAAAAGGCTTAGATAATAATGATCAAATAGATACAATATTACTAGACTTCTCAAAAGCATTCGACAAAGTTCACCACCTTAGTTTACTCAAAAAACTTAAATACTTTGGAATCTCAGGTCCCTTACATCACTGGATCCAAGATTTCCTATTGGGTAGGGAGCAAACTGTAATAATTAATGGTTCTAAATCTACACCAATAAAGGTTAACTCAGGAGTTCCACAAGGAACTGTCCTAGGTCCCTTACTATTTTTAATTTATATAAATGACTTACCCAACAATATCTCAACAGGAACTAAAGTTAGGTTATTTGCTGATGATTGTATAATCTATAGAACAATCAAGTCAGAACAAGATAGCAAAATTTTACAAAAAGACTTAGATGAATTAATAAAATGGGAAACTAACTGGAGTATGTCCTTCCACCCAGAAAAATGTCAACTGCTAAGAGTAACAAAGAAAAAGAAACAAATAAATTCAAAATATTTCATTCATGGAAAAGAACTAACCCAAACTAAAGATGCGAAATACTTAGGAGTCATAATAAATGAGAAACTATCTTGGAATCCCCATGTCAATGAAGTTATTAAAAAATCAAACAAAACCTTAGGCTTTATAAAAAGAAACTTTTACAAATGTAACAAAGATATAAAACTAAAATGCTA
>MUZC01000739.1:23332-55775 GCA_002072015.1 Radix auricularia | reverse complement strand
TATATATATATATATATATATATATATATATATTGGGGCTGTTATCGATTAATTTAAATTTAATCGTTAAGTTTTGAAGAATTATCGAATAATTAATCGATAATTTTGATTAAAGATAAAAATAAGATGTATGACGTCATTAGACTGAATATCTCATAAAATGCCCATAATTTAAGTTTTACAAAAAAAAAAAAAAAGGTATTTTTAGGAGATATTTTTGAGACCTCAATAGAATAGAGTGGGTTTCCGCCAGGCCCCTTTTTTAAAACTTAAAGAATAATGTCTTAGCTAAACATCGAGAGAAACCAGAATGAGATTGCACAGGGAAAGGGATCCCATAATATTATTGAATCACACTGGGTTAAATAATAGAAATCAAAGTATGGGATGCAATCGAGGAAAGGGATCATCTAGGGGTAAGGAATTCGACAAAGCATGTAATTCAATTGTCTTCTTCTACATACTCTTTTGTTACAAATCTTGTTTAATTTGTATCTTGTGCACAGTTGTGTACAGTGTATTCAAAGCTAAATAATGAAGTCAATTAAAAGTACAGTGATTGGGCGAGAGTTATACTAATGTAGTGTACTCTTTAACAGGCATGCATAAGAGCTGTGTCTTGTATAAACTCACGTGGACTGCAAGACTTGCTTGAAGTGTTGTGGTAGTAAATATCACTCGCACAGTTGCATACACCTCCGATGCATGTCAGATACGTTTCACAGGGCATGCTGCTGCTGCAGCTGCTGCCGTAAGATTTTCCTATAATAAATCAAATAATTTCGAGCAAGCAAATTCATTTTGAAACGCTTTATTTCTTTATTAATTCCACTTATATTTTGATTCTGTCAATGTTATCCATTTTTAAAATGTAATTTTCCTCTCAAAATAGTCAGAAGGCATTATATATTCATACATCTAATCATTATTCCTAAAATATAGCAACAAAAGAAGAAACAAGACTTTCTGGCACTTTATCTAAGTCAACCACTGAACAAATTTCACGACATATCTTATTATGTAATGTTAAAACTTTATTGACTTTCGAAATTAATTATGTGATTTCCATGTGAATTTATAGATTTTCATTTATTAGGCGTAAAAAATTACAGTTTCGCTAATGAGGTTTATGTAAGGTCTCGTTGCCTAGGGTTTTGCCTTACCCTCCGCCGTCATCTCGCATACATAAAATTACACAAGTCCATGTCATAAAATGCAATATTTATTTCCGTTGATGATACTGGCGAATCATTATAGGACCGTCCATATAACACGTTTATGTAATTCCAGTCCACCACTCGAAATATATGTACAACATATATTTCACTCTGAGTACGTGCACTCTAACTCCACTCCAAGCATCGTTTACAGCTGACCTGTATGTGTGCAGTAGTGTGCACCTTATGTCTCTCTCTCTCTCCCTCTCTCTCTCTCTATCTCTCTATCGCTCTAACCTTTACTCCCCGAGTCACACCCGATTTATCCAACTCTTCCCGACTGACCCTTAAATGACCTCAGCTTGTCCCCTGAACATCCGCCCCATGATCAGAGTTCATAAACAATCGTCCCCTGAACGAGTGTTAAACCAATCAAGCCACATTCACACACAGTCATACCCCTGACAGTAAACGCCCTCCGTTAAGTCTCATATTTGTTAATGCCCCATGTGTCATATGTCCATCTCAAAGGCTAAGCCACAACGCACACAAAATACTGAAAACAATCTGAAGGCAAATATTATATTCCTCCAATTCAATATCAGGAAACTCGTTATCACATAATATGTCACAACAGTATTATTTATGATCCAATTACATAATGGAATACTACACAAATCTCTCTCTTAATCCTAATGCTACCTCGACTTGTTCTCTGACTAACAAACAAACACGCTATATATATATATATCCCTTCACCCACACAGGTCCATCTCACACAGAAAACGCGTGCCATCATCATCGGACAACAGTTATCCTTAATGCCTTGGCATCAATCACAATGTGAACAATGTATTCCGTGTGGCTGTCTTAAGCCCTCGCCTATAATACATATATTTTCGTATCTTCCTTTAGGTATTTTTCACAGAGTTGAATCAAAATGTTAGAATATTTGTTTTTATCCACTTCAATAACGATTTTAGCATGTCTTCTGCAATATACTCGTAGCATGGGTACTCCAATAAATCTATGTTCTGATGATTACTGGCCTTTATTTCATGTTCATAAATTGTAAATGAATGTTTATAAGTGTCTGAACATTCTGCCTAATGCTTTGTATACTCCAAATGAATTTTTCACAGAAATTATTATATTTCCCAATGACAAAGGTAATGATTGCCTCGGAATATGCTAAGTTTTAACTTCCCTTGCACCTACGAAACGTTAAAATAATATTTGATTATAGGTTTAGAGACTTCTGAGCACAAAGAAATAACGCCCTTCTCATTTAATTAAAATAATTCAAACAGCATTTCAAATGCAAAGATTCGATCTGCATGTAAGTTCTAGCTTTAAACCATATCTGCATGCATTTAAATGGACAGTATTAGACATAAACTTTGGAGGGGGTAAAATAGCAGTAAAGCATTCCTGAGATTGTCCATACAATTATGGAGTTTTTAAACCTCTTTTGGGTAGTTAACTGATAAAACTATCTCCTAGACTAGGAACGCTCAAATCAAATCTCAAGGCCAAACTTGCTAATTATCCTCTTTAAGTCCCGACAAAGCTTAGGGTTGTTTCCTGATTAGTACAAAGCTGCTCAGATGTGAAGCATGAACGAAAGCTAGATCTAATAGCAGAAAGAAGAAGGAAGTTGTCGAATGCAAAGTTCTAGATCGCCGTTTATCTTCTGACTTTTGATTGAAACATATTGAGGACATTTATTAAAATAATTTTCAAATAACAATTTTGAATATATATTTTTTATATGTTCGTCTTAACCTTGACCACACCTCCAATTCCTACAAAATAGGTTAAGTTTGATGGCTGACAGATCGACGAGCTACAATTCCAAATAAAAAAAATATAAAAAACAACTTACTTAGATTGCAAGATTTTGTGCTTGCATCATGGTAATGATAATCCCTTGAACAGTTACATGTACCCTGCAGACACGTCAGATAAGTCTCACATGGCACGGTGCTTGAACAGCTGGAGCTGTAAGACTGTCCTGAAATTATTTAATTAATCAATGTGTTACTACAAAACGGCATGAAGGTGTTGGCTCTACTTTTTATTTCACATTTATTTCTTCTCCCTGACTTAAGCTTCAACATTTAAAACAAAAATTTAAGCTTTTGATTAAATATCATTACCTCCACGTACTAAACTAAACACATATTCTATGGGCCTGAGAATTACTCTCTTAAGGCCTTGGCTATTACTTGGGCAATCTGCTCCATCTGTTGGGCAGTGCCATACAACATTGTCTGAACGTAGGACTCCCCTGCCCCCCTAACCTCCCCGGCTATGTCAAGCACGGGACATGACGTCAACAAGTGTATGATCGTCTCAGAGGCTTGGCTGCAATGGCGGCAGTTAGGGTCCCTGTTGTGATCTAGCCTCCACGTACTAAATGAAACAAATTGACACAATTCATGTCTTGACATTATTCTTTTCGTTTAGAATTTGATTTAAAAGTCTCAAGCTAACGAAAATTGTATAGCAGATTCTATACCAATTTTCTAATTTACTAAGTTTATGTGGACGAATCTTTTTACTTGCCCACGTTTCTTGTAACTAGTATTTTGTCCGTGCTCATCTAGAGCTTATCTAAGCAAAAAATATTTCATTGATTCTACTGCAGACCACTTGAAAATAGAATATAAATGACTTTTATACAATGAACAAAATAGCTCGACATTTTTCAGGACATTAGCATTACGTCTACTGTGTCTTGTCTAAATTAACACTCTTTACATTATCCCGTAGATTTGTTATAGCACAGAGAACGATGATTTATACTGCAGACATTTCCCTTTGATTGTATATATTAAAACTCGAAATCTGTATACTCCGGCACGTTGGAGACAAAACTTTGTTTGCACCTTTCAACGAAAAGTCTTCGTTTAGAAGAATATGCCGATACTAAATGTTATGAAACATGTGCTAAAACAGATTGGCATTGGGATGGTGAATTTCCTAATTACCTTTAATTGTGCTACCTTTGTATAAACACATTATACATAGAATTTTCTTGACAATATATGCATTTTGTTGTTTAATATATAGGAATAGAAAAACAATCTTCTTTTTAATTTGAAAAACATATTTTTAAAAAAATCGTGAAAAGCCAGCTCCGAATGGGTACCTAACTAGACAATAGTTAGGCGGCTGGGGTAATGCGTGGAACCCCTATAGCCGTGGCCTGTGACCGCTGCATCACTTGCCAACAGATCATCTCTCATGGTCTGTGGACGCAATTATCTTCTGCATAGAAGGAGCGTCTGTATATCTAAGATAAGATAAACATAAAGCTGGATTAGCAGAACGAGTTTCTAAAGGAAGAGTTAAAGCGTAAAAAATACCCGAGACTTAAATGTATATTTGAATTAAACATTACTACATCATTTTATACGCTCATTGTCAATTTATGTTATTTAGTAAGTCGTCAAATCCGAAGTATTTTTATGGTATGGTCATATTTTAATCTCACTTCATCTGAGACAAAAAACATAATATTCGGGTAGAAAGAAATTAAACTCACTTGGTTTGCATGTCTTAGTAGTTGAGTCATGATAGGGAGAAGAGGAAGGACAGCTGCATACATTATTGAAACACGTCAGGTAAGTCTCGCATACTGCACTGGTACAAATACTGGCGTAGGATTTTCCTTGATTATATAAAACAAAAAACAATTAATTAGAGATTCAATCTTTTTTTTTTAACCCTACTTGTTGATCCCATCTTTTTTACAACCACACAGCAGATAAAATAACATAACCTAGATGAACTTTAAGTGTATAAAAAAATCTGCAAACGAATTAGATTTTGTTATACTTCTTATTTTTAAAAAAATGTTTATTGTCTTTTTATCTTAATATCTATAAGAAAAAAAAGCAATAAATCTTATTTTAGACAGGGTTACTTATATGAAAAATTATTACCAATAAACTATAAATTAGATTTTGTTATAATTTTAGAGCTAAAATTACTTCAAACTTAAACTATATTCAGATCAACTTTTGATCATTATTCGTTCCATTTGACTTAAAAATTACAATATTTATATAAGAGCTATAGTTCTTAAACTTACATTCTTCTTTATCCTGAACACATTGTCATCACCACTTAACTAAACATCTTTGAATTTCGTTCCCTTTAATTTGTTATTTAAATTTATGTTTATTCTAAATCTATTTGTTAAAACGTTGTTCTTTGTTCCCAATCACTTAAGTTTCGCTTTTTAAATGCTGAGTACTCTTTATTGACTTTTCGTCAGTCATACTCGTAGTTTGAGTACACATGACTTAAATTAACACATTATTTTCTTGCTCTAATTCTTATCTGATCAAACTTCTTTATTTATTCTAGAACAATTTAGATTAATAATGAATTAATAACACAAAATTTTAACTAAAATCTTTCTCACCTCAATAGCTATTTCCGATCATGTTATTAAATTAGTTTAGAACTAAAAACAAATTTAAAACAAAATTAATTTAGTATACCCAGTTTTCATTTTTTTTTAATTGCATATAAAAAAATGAAATTATATTGCCTGTAGTGGGAACTTTCCACATCATAGAAAGTTCAGTAGTGCACCTAACGTATTATAATCTCTTATTTTAAAGACTTATTTCAAGACTCAAAAAGGTGTATGATAATTTTTGGCACAACTCACTAAGTAAGCACATTTCACTGCTAGTGTCGTAATACTGGGTTGATATGCAATCACAGACACCGTTTACACAGGACAAACTGGTTTTGCATTGTTCACTTCTTTTGCAAATGTCTCCTTTCCTTAAAGCTGTAAAATATTTATGCGTAACATTGTTACACTTCTTTTAATATTAAATAATAGAGAAAGTTATTAATAAACTTAACAAATAAATTGTTAAAACTCAAAAACTCAAAAAGTATAGCAAATTATATTGCTGATAATTCCAACAATTTAATATTAACATAAAAGGAGACAACGATCTTACAATAAATGAGGTAAGTGGCATTAAATCCCTTGTATGACACATGGTCTTTGCTAGCTGTATATTGAACATATACACCATATGTTGAAACATTGATAGTCGTGTTGTAGCTATTACTGTTACAAACTGTGCCATAGGGTAAGTTACTGTATCCAGTCAGCGAAACTTTGCTGGCATTGCATGGTCCAAAATCAAAGTTGTAAAAACTGCAGCGAAGGTAGTTATAAAAAAATTATTAATTCCTGCACTAGTTAAAATGCAAAACATTTCTTATTGAACATTATACTGACCAAAAATGTTATCAAATATAAAAAAAAAAAAAATTAAATTATTATTTTTGTATCTTGTTGTTGTTGTCTTACAAGTAAATGTTTAACTACAATATTTATCAGACCCGTATATTGGGTTCCTGCTTTCTGTTGAAAAATATGTTAGAAATGACAAGGATATTTTTAGGTGGATATATAATGGACTATTTATCTTGTTTTTCGTTAAAAAGTCGTTGATTTTCAAATTAATAATGGTGTTATGCTTTATTTTATGCTCCCAAACAAAAATAGATACATTGCTAAATGTTAGTGAACTTATTCTTGTGTATAATTAACTTTTGATTACGTTAAGTTTAGAGACGCTTGTGTCAGAGCAGACGTTGCTGAAGTCATAACATGTGAAATGAATAATTTAAGTATTATTATTATATATAGCCGTGTAACCTGATCACAAACAGTGTAATACAAGTTAAAACATCTGCTGGAGTTCAATTCTTTATTTGTTACTCATGAAGTCTACACAATTTTTTGTTTCAGAGCTATGTACATGGGCGTCGCTAGAAAAATTTCCGGGCGGGGGGGTAGGGGGCAAAAAAATCACATTTTTAAATTTAACAGATAATGCAATATAGGTTAAATTTTAAATTATATTTAAATTAAGGATAACATGAGGGCCGAAAAAAGTCTTAGAAAGTAATAAGACTTACAAATTAGCGCTGTAATAGTTAAAATACAACATAAATAATTCATTTATTAAATTTAAAACATAATTTCTCACGAGAAAATTAAAATTAGCTGCGAAATAATATAGGTGCAGAAACTGCAGCTTTAGCAAAAATGGATATCTGAGATTTTGTTTACAGGCTAAAAAAAAAAAATAGTAATGCAACTGCTGGATTCCGAAAAACCGTTATTACAGGATTTTGGGGCATAAGCTCAATTCATAGCTGCACCGCAAGAAGTAAACAAAAGGGAAATAACTCTCAAACCACTCAATTAAGAAAACAGGGTCCACAAATTGAAAACAAGCACACAACTGCCAATAATTATTCAACCAATTCAAACCTTAATTAAATGAACACGTCACCACACAGCATAAGGAAGGGACTAAAAAACCAAAATTCTGTCTCCTATCCACTAATTGTTTGTGAAAGAAACATCTATGACATTCAATTGGACAAAAATTATTTCATCAAAAAGAGCCAACATATTACATCCAGATATAAAAGTAAGGAACGAAACCGCAACTATATGTAAGCACACAACTGTATTATATTATTATACTAGAGGTAAGTACCCGGCTTCTCACGGGTTTTAAATGAGGTTTTCTGTAGAAGCGTACATACTGTTTATTTACATGAAGTAAAAGAGTACATTTATCTTAAAGCAGGTCAAATACAATTACCTATCAGAAAAGTACAGTGTCTGCAATTCTATACCAGCAATCCCAAGACTCTTGCACACCAGCTAAGACTGCACCATCGTGGTAGTGTAATTAACAACTTTCATAATTCCCATTATTCCAAATAATAGAATTAAAGATTTTCAATTTCTATATAGCTTATATGAGTAAAAAAAAAAAAACACTATATTTGGGCACCAGGCTCCCAATAAGTGCCGTAAATATTTTTTTCGCCTCTTACAAGTGTACTCAACAACTTCCGAAAATTTCATGCTTCTACCTACTCGGGCATAGGAGAATTAGTGGTTTTTTAATTTTATAAAGCCCATGTAAGGAAAATCGTGTTTGGGCCGCCGGCCCCACATGAGCAGGAGTTTTAACATTTTTTCTTTGTTAATTTTCGTCTTGAGTGCCTCCTAAAATTATTTCCAAACTTTTATGTTTCTACCGTCACCGAAAATTAGAGAATACGTAATGAGTCTGTTTTTATATCAGAACAAATAAATTTGGGCCCCGGCCCCCAGGGGAGTGATTTTTTTTACTCCTCTTACCATTGCAGTTATGTATTTCTCAACTTCCCAAAGTATCATGCTTCTACCTAAACGGGAAATAAGAGGATTAGTAATTTTCACTTTTTATATCGCTCATATAAAGAAGAAATCTACATTGGACCCCGGCCCCCTTTAGAGAGATAATTTAAATATGTTTTCAGCTGTTACCATTGCAAATGTGAAATACAGCTATTTTAAGAAAAAAAATACATGTGGGAACACCAGCCCCACCCTGAATGAGAATTTTAAAACAGTTTTTCTCCATTTTTGTTGGGAGAGTGTGATCACTAACTTCCAAAAGTTTCTACGGTAAATTTGAGAATTAAAGATAAGACGGTTTTTAATTTAAGAAAAAACAACTCATTTGGGCCCCTAGCACACAAGAGTGGGATTTTTAAAAAAATTTTGGGTGTAAATTAGCGTCGGTAGAGTGTACTTAACAACTAGCCAAACTTTCATGCTTCTACCTACACGGGAAATAGCAGAATTGGGGATTTTCAATTTTTATATAGCTCATTTAGGAAAAAAAAAACATTTGGGCCCCTGGACACCAGAAAGTGATAATTTAAATATATTTTCGCCTGTTATAATTTGGGTAATGTACTAAACAATATCCTAAAAGTTCATTCTTCTGCCTACTCGGGAAATAGGAGAATTAGTAATTTTCAATTATATATACCTGAAATAACGGGGGGAAAACGTTTTTGGGTCCCCGGCCCCCATGAGTGCGAATTTATGGAACGATTGCCATTATTGTCGAGAGAGTATGCTCAAGAATTTACAAAAGTTTCATGATTTTCCCTTTACGGTAAATTTGAGAATTAGTGATGAGTGAGTTTGTAATATAAGAAAAAACTAAATTCGGGCCCCCGGCCCCCACTGAGTGGGAAGTTTAAAATTATATTTTGCAAATTAGCGTTAGGAGAGTGTACTTAAAAACTTCCCAAAATTTAATTCTTCTACCTACACGGGAAATAGTCGAATGGGGGATTTTCTGTATTCATATAGCGTATACAAGTTAAAAAAACACTACATTTTGGCCCCCGGCCAAAGTTAAAAGTTGAGTGCGAAGTTAAAAATTGTTTTATCGCAAAATATCGTCGGCGTAGCGTACTTAACAACTTGCCAAAGTTTCATGCTTCTAACTATCCGTAAAATAGGATAATTAGTGATTTTTTGTTTTTATATATAGTTAAATAAGGGAAAAAACTAAATTTTGGCCCCCAGAAAGAGGTAATTAAAATATATTTTTGCCTGTTACCATTGCAGAAGTATACTTTACAGTTTCCTAAAATTTCATGCTTCTGCCTCCTCGATAAAATAGAAAAATTGTTGATTTTCATTTTTTATATAGCTCAAATTAGGGAAAAAAAGTTGTTAGGCCCCCGGCGCCCATGAGTGTGAATTTATTGAACGAATCCTATTTAAGAACCTTTCCCATATGATTATGTGTACGTTTACCAAATTTCACTTTACTGGGTTTTCTGGATCTTGAGTTATTAGGGAACAGACAGACAGACAGACGGACAACAAATGCATCTTATATATATGTAGATATTTAATTATGACATTAATTATTGAATGCTAATTCCATGTGTAATTGTTGAATTCATTTATCTCGGTTGAGCAACCGTACATACATAATTAGAGTAGCTAGACATTTCTATTTAATTATTGGTAAACGATACTATAAAATCTCCCAACAGTTAGATGGATTGATTACAAATGAGTTGAATTAATGTATTTACTTTCTAAAAAAATAATGTATAAAACCACATGTAGGTGTTAACCTAGTTGGTCTACACCCGTGGTTATAAATGTAAAATATTGTTTGCTATTATGTAGCATATTAAATGAATATTTTGGTTCTCATTTTCACACCTTGCTCTGAAGGCTTGGCTGTCGAAGGAGGGACATATCAAATTTTAACACGGAGAAACTACCCTAGTTTCTACTCTATATCTCTGATCTTGTTCCTGGTTACACGGCGAGTCCAGCAATGAACATCCTAACTCGACCCGGCACCAGAAGGGATTGTTGTAATTGAGACAGGCAATACAAGGGCAAGTTTACCCCTTGCTTGCCCTGTCCTACCAGCATCTAGACCAGTCTAGGACACACTCATACTTGACCGTCAGATCAGCATGGTGGTGGTTCAACCATCATCATCCAGCTGTGTACATACTAGTACACAGCTGAACCCGATTCGCATCGCAACAGTGAGAATTGAAGCCGGCTTGCCTATTAGCCCTCGTGCTTTGCCGAAGCCAGATGGACTCCGTGTCCTCTGAAGACGTATATATATATATTGTAGAAGAATTATATCTACTCTCCTCATGGAGAATAATTTCACAACCTTTTTGAGCCCAGCAAGGACTGAGCCGAACCAATTCAACGCACCCGAGTGGTTTACTGACCAAGTGCTCACAGAGGACCAGTATTACCGGGCAGAAGTCAGAACACTACCCATGAGACCATGAACAGGTACAGGGAGCTCGACCATAGCGCATCACAAGGACTAAGAGAACTTTAACCTATAAGTACCTTAATATCGAACATTAAGGGCAAAACTCATCGTTATGATCAAGCAGTCTCAAACGGGACTTTAAATTTGCTATCTTATAAAGAAGTATATCAATATGTCATCGTAAAAAAGTAATAACAGTTTGTTATCTTATCTTAGATATACAGACGCTCCTTCTATGCAGAAGATAATTGCGTCCGCAGACCATGAGAGATGATCTGTTGGCAAGTGATGCAGCGGTCACAGGCCACGGCTATAGGGGTTCCACGAATTACCCCAGCCGCCTAACTATTGTCTAGTTAGGTACCCATTCGGAGCTGGGTGACTCGGGGACTCCTCAGGCCCCGAGAACAAATCCTCACCTTCGTGTGGATTCGAACTCGTGACCATCAGTATGCCAGTCGAGAGCGCTACCTCTCGACCACCACGTCCCACATTGTTGTTCATTTAATTTACACCACTCTCGTTTGTTAATGGCAGATGTGTTAATCACTATAGTATATCCTTGACTGCGTAAAAATTATTATTATTACTATGTTTAGTACAGCTTAGACATCGAACCAAAAATCTATTAGAGTACATCTTTATCGCCAAAAGGACAACATTACAAATTCATCAGCCAGACACAACCGAGGCAATTGATTCTAACTTGACTGTCGCTGATACTTATTAATTTCCTAAATTGGATAATGAATAGTATGTCTGGACACACAACCTTTCAAATGAGTTTATACTGAAGCTGATTCGTGGTTGTTGGGACCCTGATAAAATGTATCAGATAAGAGATGACAGTGAGGAACACAAAGGTTTTAAATATGCATGGTTATCAAGCTATTAACCGTGGCTTGTATATTTGCAAATATTAAAAGGTGCATTGTGTGTTAAGGTTAATTCGTTTCTTATTTTACACACGCTATAATAAAGCACTATACTGGCGCACTAAAGTACTTCTTCAACGAAAAAAAAAACAGCCATCTGAATGACTTATGTTATGTTAAGCCTTTTTGTCCACGAGGGACATATACTGATCATCGCCGGCATCTGCGCTTTCTCCAAGGGCATAGGCCACTTACAAGAGACATCACTATCACGGGCCAGTTTCTCCAGGACCTTCCATTCAAGGCCAATATTCTCGATGTCTATCTCCAATTCTCGGCGCCAAGTGCACCTTGGACGGCCTCTTTACCGCTTACCTTGTGGGTTCAATTTTAAGGCTTGCCTTGTTGTATTAGAAGCAGGTTTTCTTAACGTATGACCGATCCACCTCAAAAGCTTTTGAAGAATCTATTTGTCAATGGGCTTCTGTTTTGTCCGCTGCCACAGTTCCTGGTTGCTGATCTTGTTCGCCAGTGAATTCTGATAATTTTTTTTAGACAAATGTTGATAAAGGACTTGATTTTGGTCAGGTTAACGGCCGTTGTTCTCCATGTCTCAGCTCCATATAGCAGCACAGGTTTCAACATAGCGTTAAAATTCCTTCCTTTTAACTTGCTGCTTAAGTTGTTGGAGACCCAAACATTCTTGAGTAGCTGGAAGGCTGCTCATGCTCTCCAATCCTTATCTTGACGTCAGCATCTGTACCACCATGTTTATCTACCACGCTTGCAAGGTAAACAAAACTCTCCACCTCCTCAAGGGCTTCTCCTCCAAGCATGATGGGTGATTTCTTGGTGGCAATAGCCTTGATAATTTTACTCTTCCCTTTGTGTATGTTGAGACCTATGCTAGCAGAAATGGCTGCGACAATGTTTGCTTTCTCCTACATCTGTTGTTGGGTATGTGCAAGAAATACAAGGTCATCAGCAAAGTCGAGATCATCAAGTTGGTCCCACAAGGTCCATTGGATGCCATTCCTTTTCTGCTGTGTAGATGTTTTCATCACCCAGTCAATGGCTAACAGAAACAGGAATGGTCACAGCAAGCAACCTTGTATCACATGAGTCTTCATGTCAAAATCATCAGTGACTTGCTGACCATTTGACAACTCGGCAGTTTATCCTTTCATACATGTTTCTGATTATATTCGTAAACTTCTGTGGCTCCCCATATTGCCTTAGCTATCTCCTTAGAGTCTACATGTCCACTTTCGAAGTCTTCTTCATAGTCAACAAAGTTGACGTAGAGCGGCGAGTTCCATTCTATTGACTGCTCTAGAATGATGCGAAGTGTCGCAATCTGGCCTTGCGCGGAACCACGTAGGGAGTCGCCCCTCACAGCTCTGTGGCAAGCTTCATTTGTTCGGGTTGGGTCCTTATCCTTTGTGGATCCTCCAACTTCCAACAAGGCAGAAGGGCTGATTTTTTTCCAACCCGGGTATTTTATTTCCCCGGTACCCTCCATATCTGGTGGTCTTCCCCCTATCCACCACTGGGGAGGCGGTCGATAGGAGATCAGCATCTTATTGTATACTGACGTACATTACATCTAGACTCGAGATTATATTTTCAAAAGTTTGAATATTTATAAATATTTTTGTCGCAAATGTCTAAAGATTTACTTGTACTCATGGATATGTGATTTTCAGGTCAAATATGGCGTTTAAAACTATTTTTAAAATATACCCACTATGCAAATCATGATACTATGCATTATAAATAATAATAACTAATTAGAAATGGCTCATTATCCAGAATTCCTTTAGTATTATGATACCTGATAGCAATAAAGTTGTCAGTACGCGACCCACTAATCGTCCATTTGCAAGTGCCATATCTCATGGACCAGTTGGGATAGCCAGGACTCATGAACTCTCCATGGGTGGTCGACAAAGTTTTTGTACACGCTGTAAAAATAAATAAGTTTTAAAATTAAAAACCTGTGCATATCCATTACATAATAGAACTGGGTCGGCCGAACCTGCAGTAACTGAGAGCCATTTAATTTTTTTTTTTAATAATTGTTGAGAGACGCATCTAAGCACTATATGATATAAATCATAGCTTGGAAATCTACCAGTCATCTTTGTAACATAATTTTTATAAATATATTCGAGCCGCAAAGAGAAAACAGAAGGCTTGAAAGCTGAAAATTTGGTTGTTGATGCTTTAGAGTACTTTAGACGAAACACAGTTTCAGACTGAGTAATAGGCTCATTGGATGGATTGATTGAGACATTTTGGAGACTGAGACTGAGACGAAGCTAGACGTAGACAATTATTATTGCTTTTAAAATTTAAATTAATTCTCTTATTGTTCAATTTGTTGTCCACTAACACATGATTACGTGTGTTGGGGGAAAATTGTGAAGTAAATATTCACATTAGAGCTATTCCCCTTAACCATCTAAGTTATTTCTTGGTTACAAAACACAATCATTAAAAATTTTCTTTAGTCAGTTTTTGACCTCAATGACATGCTGTTTTTTTTTATATTGAACTTCTATTCTGAATAATCTCAAATGATCTCACTCTCTATTTCTCCTTCTTTCTCTCTCTTCTACCCTCCCCATTTCTCTCCCTCTCTCACACACACTTTTCTGTCTTTCTTTCTCATAAGTAACATTTTCAACGCTTTTTAGTCATTAATGTTATTTAATGAAATTGAATGTTGATTTTGATCCTTTAAAACAATATTAAATACTAAATACACATGATTGACTTGTTTGTTTGTTGTTGTTTTTTTTTTTTTGCAACATTTTGGATTGTATATCCGGTATTTTACCTGTTCAAAGAAAATAGCTAAAAATTTTGAAATAACGCTTAGCTGGGAATGCAAAACTTAATGTTATTGCAATATAAGAATAAATATTTCATGAAGACGCTTTCCCATAACCGCAATAAGAAAAGGACGCGTATTCACTTACAAAGTGAGACAGATTGTTTCAAATGCACTTTGTACAATTAATAAATTATAGTGAAATAAACTAAAACTATTTCAGCAGCCATCTGTGAAAAACTATATCTATATCGTGTAATCATACCGTGAACTTGGAATGTTCCATTGAAGCCAGAAAACGTCACAGAGTAATCAGTGCGGAAGACGATGTGCATATAGGATGACCTTGACACAAATGTGTTGTTGCTTAGAGTTATTCTCCCAAGGAGAGTACCATATTGATTAGTTCCGTCATAAACTGTTATAGTATCACGATACTCTTCCACACTATAGTTTGTAAGACTAGAATAAGGAAACAATAATATTAATAATTAAATATTTTTTATTAAAGCTGTTAAAGATTAATTTAAATTTAACCATAACTTTTGACAAATTAAGGATTAATTAATCGTTATTTTCGACGAAAGCCAAAAGTTGAAATTACTTAGAAGGTTCTTGTCGAAAATCGAAATAAAATAGGGATGTCTTCTTTACATAACATCTTTTAACCAACAACGCAAACAGACAAGTGTATTGACATAATTTAAATTAAGTCATGTGCATGTCTTATTGACAATATAATCAGCCGAGCTGAACATTTATACACATAATTTTAAATTGTCTCATCTGAAGTTTCCGATACTGTCATGAATATTTAGTTTGCAGGAGATATGTAAGCGACATGTTAGGAACAAGATAGCAATGTTCCCTTTATCCAGCGCGGCTGCCCTATAATTGACCGACGCCACGCAGGAATTTAGAATCAGCACGCAGTAAATTGTGTGTAAATTCGCTCACAAGTTCTTTCTTTTTTTTTTTAAACTTAGCACAATGACCAATGAAGCTTTGACTTAGAGGAAACATTGCATGGTAAGCAAACGATTCTTTTCAATAACCTTCATAACAATATTTTGTAAAGTCACGTCGGTAAATAGCTTAAAAGAATAATGCACTTGTAATCGTAAGGAATTTAGTTTATATTTATCGGTTGAAATATTATACTTTTTTTTACTTCCAGTACATTTATTATTGGTGGGTCAATTAATCGTAAAAAATTGCATTCGTTAACAAATTTTAACGATTATTCGAGAAATCAATCGTTAATTTTCTTATCCATATTTTTTATTTGAACTTTATTTATGTACTTGCATGCGCGTAGATCACTCAGCTGACGCCGCGCGCCGAGGAATTTTCGTCCGCCAAAAATCCGACCGAAAATGTGCGCGCCGCATTAGCCTAAGAGCTGATAAACTACATGCCGTTTGTTTTATTCATGACAATTATAAGAATGATATACCATGTGCCTATACGTATATAGTAATGCTGCGGAAATTAACTATTAAGTTCTCGATTATTGGTTAAAAGTTTTTAACAATTTTTTAATTTTTTTAACGATTAATCGACCCATCATTAAAAAATATTCAAAGTAAAAAAAAAGTTAAAAAATAGCGGCCGGTAAATAATTCTTCTTGAGGATTACACGAAGATTTTGGATTTAAAGTATTGACTGACAGGAATTTTCAAAATGTTGATAAAGTTTGCCTAAGATGATTCTAGCACTTAGCCTACTCTTCAAACCAAAATAAAAGCGTATTAAGTTAATGACAGTAATGGCTCGACTGGTTTTATTGTCAATAAGACCCGCTCATCACTTGAAATAAATAATGTCAATACCCTTGTCTTTTTACGTAGTTGGCTAAAAGATGACATATAAAGGAGACATTCCAGTGTTATCTGGAGTTTAAACAAGAGCATTTAATAAATGTTACTTGTGGCGTCATAAAAAATAATTGTATCTTTTTTAATTTAATGGTAATTAACGATTAATTAATGGTAAATTTTCCAAAAATTAACGATTAAATTTCAATTAATCGTTAACAGCCCCAGTCAAAAGTGTTAGAAACTGAATGAGTGAAATGCATTCATGCAGTTTATTAGTAGGAATGCATATACATTTTTTTCTATTGTTAAAAATAATAACACTTTTTCTGAAATTTAAAAAAGTGTTTTATTGCTGAAGTTTTATTACTTCATCATTGGCCAGCTCCGGTCAAATTATGGCCAGATATTTCGCTATAAGCCGAAAATCACCCACAAATGTCAATTTACTGAGAAATACGGCAATCCGTATATCCATAAAATAATATGTCAACATGCCGAAATTTTAAAAGAATTCGGTTTCCTGGTCTATACAGTGGCGTAGCAAGGGTTATCTGCGCCCGGGGACATGACACAAAATTTGCGTCCCTTTATGGACCGAAAGATTTTGGGGCTCATTTTTCAAAGCAAATGGCATTTTAATGAAATAGAGTACAGACTAATAATTCTTTGTGCGATTGTAAACACATTTTTTGAAATATATATATAAGTTACAGCCAAAGCACGAAGTTTGGTTATTGTGGACATTGGCCGGCCGATTCGCAAAGTGGCAGGTATTCTTGGCCAAAGCCCGTTGTGGTAGTGGAAGACTGCCCGTTAGCGGTACATCTGTCGCTTCTGGTATGTTGGCGTGTAGCCTTCGTGGTAGGAAAATGGGTGACACGCTGTGACGATACAATTGTGGCAGTCTGTCCTTTTCTGAAAAGTCCAGCCATTGTGACTAGTTTATATTTTTCGGACACAGTGTTTCATTGTGAGTACATGTAGCCTGAACTAAAACTGATGCACGGAAAACCGAGGCATAGTCAAGACCAAGGTTCCGTCGAACGTGCTAACTATGATTACAGAATATGATGATGACATTGATGCAGACAAATGAATCAAGACATTGGACTGTGAATCTCAGATTTGTTCAATTCATGAAAACCCGTGTTTTTTCACCAAAGCATTTATTAGTCGCCACATAAGGTCATGTTTGACTGCAAAACAAAAGTTGGGTTGAGTACCTCAAATCTGCCCAGAGATGTGATCGATAATGTAGCTACGGTGGAAGCCCTTATCAACGTCCAATAAGAAATGAAGAATGTTATAAATTCAGGGACTGCCTCTTGAAATGGAGATGCTGCCGTGCTGGTAGTGGAAGCATCGGAAAGTTCAGACCGGTTGCCTGAATATAAACATGCGAAAATGGTGTGTATAGTATGTCAAAAAGAGTCCAGTCTGTCCCTTTTGTGTGATTCCTGCAGCAAAGATCTGCATGCAATATGTTGAACCTGCAGTGAATCAGACGAAGGGTGCAGATGTATTGTAAAAAACTTGAAGTCTATGTCACAATAAACAAGAAATCAGGAAGACGAGGACAGCAGCTCACAACAGTTTGCAAAGTCAAGCTGTGAAGATGCTTAGAAATTCAGATGCAAAATTCCCACCATTGAATGTTGGAGATAACGTCCACGTTTGTATAACAGGTGTTGACAGAGGTCACGGTGAACTAAGAAGCTTTCTTGCAGTTGTCATGAATGTTGAGGATGGCTTCTACAAGCTAGGAATAGAACATGTTCTGAAACAACTGAATTCCAGAAGCGAGTTTTCCATTGTAAGTAAGAAACTGCTCACACTAGAATCAGTGGACACACAAGAATCATTATTAAGAACCATCGCGTCTTCCCAATAACTGACGGGTGGTATAATCGATGAAATTGCAGTTCTAAGCGCGAAACAAATGGCTACAAATGTATAACGAATAAACGATTATGTAATCTAAAATGTCATACAAGTTCAACTGTTGTAATAAGTGATAACATAAAGAAATTGATTACTATATTTAACAAGTTTCACACAGTGACATTGTCCCCTTGGCGATTGTCCGATTTCGGGTTTTCGCCGTAAAATGTATATAATCTACTTATTGTACATGAATGGAAATATGGAATAGACATTGTCTAGAAAAAATTGAACCTTCTTGATTTGACTGTCGTCAACTTGTCAATCACATTATCAAAATTAATATTACCACGGTGTTTCTCTTTCCATGCATAAGGGTGAAAGATCACTCAGACATTGAAGTTGAAGACAAAAATAAGCTTCAGTTTGCTGAAAGACCGATCACGATTGCAATTGAAACAGCAATTGATAGAAGTATTTGCAGTGAAATACGCAGATTCTGAAATACGTAATCTTCATATGAAACAATAAAACCAAGAAGATACAAAGTAGTTTTCGGTAGAATTTCAGTTTGGTTACTGAGCCGCATTTTGCAGTCTGCTATTTCTCTGCATAGTTCGTGACCATTGACGTCAGTGTCATAGCGATTTCCAAATTCTAAGCAATTTTGACGAAGTGTATCTACATTTGTCTTAGCTAGAAGAGTTTTGATGTCCAGCAAATGTGCAAATTTGGTGCTTAGGTTTTTAGACGTAAAAACCGTTTTGATATCTCCCGTTGATGGAGTCGTTTAATTACGCTGTTCACAGAACGTGCAATTTCTTCTTTTGCAGAAAGTCCTGCATCTCTTGCTAATTCTCCGGGCTTCCTTTGATGTTTAAAACTTCTGTCAACCTCGAACCCCAAAGTTGTGCATCTTGTTTTTACATTGTCTACCTCAACCTGGCTCAAATTATCAAGATTGTTGACAAGTTCTTGCTCTAGCATTTCAAGATCAGATGCTGCTTTCCTTCAAACTCATAGTAGCATCCTGCACCTCTTTCTGGACACGATCAATTTCCCAAATGCAGTAGTACCTCGCGATACGATGGGTTCACGATACGATGTGTTCAAGATACGAAGTGGAATATCGCAAATATTCGTGCTCGCGAAACGATACGTTTTTCGCGATACGATCCTAATATCTCTTGCCGCTTGAAATTTTTTTATAAGTTGGCACGCTACGGGCAAACCTCACGCGTCACTAAGCAAGCCTCAACAAGCCTCAATACGTCACTATTCAAGCTGTTCTGCTGTTGGTCGACGTGACGTCATCTTCCTTTCTCTATAAATCCTGTTCTCCTATAGGTCGGCATTACGACATCGTAGGATACGTGTCCACACAAAGCGTCGATGTGATATCGTTCTCTCCTTCTCGAGACCGCTTGGTGTTCGTACAGTTCATACGATATTCTTGTGATTGTTTGATCGTAATATTATTTGGTGATAAACTTTATTCGCCATGGGTCCTAAATGTGCTTCTAGTGCTGGTGGTGATAAGGGGAAAAGAAAGACATCGATAACAATGGAAGTGAATTTGAAAATTTTAACAAATACGAAAGTGGCATGCGCATCATGGCTATTGCTAATGAATATGGACGAAACAAATCGACGATTAGTACCATTATAAAGAATAAAGAAGCCATTAAAGCCAGCAAGTCTGCAAAGGGCGTTACCACCTCATACAATAGAACTGCCCTTAATGACTAGATGGAGACTATTCTTCTTATTTGGATAAAAGAGAAGGAAATTGCTGGTGATACGATAACACAAGCTTAATATACTATTTTGTGACTAATTATTACTACGTATAGACGATTTTGGTGTTTAAATATGTGGCGTTGCACGAATTAATTAAATTACATAAGATTACATTGGTCATTATACGATTTTTTCACGATACGATCCCGGTCCAGGAACGGATTAAGATTGTATCGCGATGTACCACTGTATGTTGTTTCAGAAATGTAATAAAACGAGGTATTTAAAATATAATATATCTGCCAGCAAAGTTTGTACATCACTTCTGGTGTAAGGCGTCATAAGCGCATTTTTAAATAACTTTTTCCAACAGCCCAATTAGTTCACCCCTCTAGTTCTTCATGAATAGCTTTAACAACTTCTGATCCCTCTGCACTGTGATTGGGACGTGGTGGTTGAGAGGTAGCGCTCTCGACTGTCATACCGATGGTCACGGGTTCGATCTGATTGAAGTAATTTATCAGATTCCAGTTTGTCTACGATAACTCTTTCAAGGCTTGCTGCATATTTGTAATGTATCTGAACAAAACCTAAACATTGTATTCTTTTAGGGTTACTTTTTATTTTGAAAATCCACATCCACAAGTCTGATGACTTGAGAAAGCTGTTCCCGGTGTCCTAGATCGGGTATTCAGTCAAGTAATATACCATAGTAAGTGAACTTGATTTTTTCGTGATTTCACTCAACAGTTGATTCCTTACAGTTGATGTAAGTAGGTGGATAAATTCATTTTGGTTTTCCGATGATAAATAAGATATTGAACCTGGAATTTCTAGTGAATGTTGTAGTTTCTTTTTCTAATAGTGGATCATACTGAACAGAGCAACGAGTTTGATCACAGAGAGAAATGTGTCAACATTTTTATCCTCGTCCTTATGCAGATGTTCCTAACGGCAACGCAGTGTCAAATTTGATGAAACTAACAATTTAATACAGATAATTTTTATTTTTTAAAAATATCAACCAAAAGTTGTTCTTCCAATTTACCACTCCTTGAAACTCGCAGTTTTAAGACAACCCCCATCAGAAATACAATATATTGTCGATATTTAATTTGTTTGTGAGTAGAATGTGCCCCTTAATGCTCAATGGGGCCGCCAAAATCATGCTTGGATACTGGTTTTAATTGCAATCATATTTAGGATAAATTAGTTTACTTAAAACTAAAATTAAATAATTAGTTTTAATACTCATTTTGGTGCTCTCTAACGTGGCGCCCGGTAAATATGTCCCCCTGCATCCCCTAGATACGCCACTGAGTTGATATACGCTTATGTGTGTTAATGTGCCTTAACGAATGCATATAATTAAATAACTAAATTTTAAGACCATTAATGTTTAAACGGAAAGATCGATGAATTTGTAGAAAGAAGAATAATATCGTAAAAGGATTATGTTTCATTTGCAAAAAAAAGTATATTGTCAATATTCTAATGTAGATCTATGTATTGTATGCTGATACATAATCTTATATTGAATAAATATAAATACTTTCTTTCAAACTCTGCAGCAGAAAATATAAGGAAGAGTTTTTTTCAGTATTATGGAATGTTTTTGTTATATTATATTTCAGTAGATTTAGAGACAAAATAAATACCAGCAAGTTTTTTTTAAAATTCTTATTATAATTTTACGTCCTTGAACTTTCTTCCAGTGCAAAAACTTATAAAATTTAAAAATAATATTATTTAAAAAGTAGGTTATTTATTCAACTTATTCCTAGCTAAGTCTTTCCCCCTATTTGTTTATTCCGAATCATTTAGCACAAAACGTTATATATATAGGGTACTTCATTTCTAAAACCGGAAAACGTCATAGCCCATTTCGTAATGTTCTTTTTTTAGATTACATTTTAGCGAAACAAAGTTTTGAGGCATAAATACAGTCAAATCACTGTGTTCTCAAAATTGTTAGCTTAGTAAAATTACAAATTTGTTATTTAATTTGCAAGTCTCATAAGATGTCTTAAATTAACGAAGAAATAAAAATTAGCTGATAAGATCAATCATTCTCGTATTGACTCGTATATTTGATTAATTTTTTTAATGAATTTGTCCTTAAAAAAGATAAATTTAGATAAATTATTTCTATAAATAGATTTCCGCCATATTATGAACATCTCATAGAATTCTTCATTTCTAAAACCGGAAAACATCATAGCTTATTTCGTAATCTTCTCTTTTTAGATTACATTTTAGCGGAACAATGTTTTAGGCATAAATACAGTCAAATCACTATGTTCCAAAAATTGTTAGCTTAGTAAAATTACGATATTGTGTTTTATTTTGCAAGTCCAATTAGCTGTCTTAAATTAATGAAGAATTAAAAATTAGCTGAAAAGATCAATCATTCTCAATATACCTACATTCACGTATTGACTCGTATCTTTTATTAATTTTTTTTATGAATTTGTCCTTATAAAAAATAAATTTAGATATAATATTTCTATTAATAGATTTCCGCTATATTATGAACATCCCTATAAAATGAAATTTTTAAAAAGAACTTACGTGAAAGATATCACGCTACCACTGTCAGTATAGATAGTCCAATGACAGTTGACGTTATTGTCGTAATTATAAGGATATTTCGGACTGACCAGATATCCAATTGTTGTGGAGTAAATAGTGGTGTTGCAACCTAAAATTGAAACACAAGCAATATTAGAATCCTAAAATGAAATTTTGGCAGAGGAAGGAATCTTGTAATTTCTCCTCTAAATCTGATGTAAAATAAACGCCTTGTTTTACATTCATTACACATTTTAGGGGATATCTGCGCTAGTTAATATGTTTACGATAATAGTAAAATTAGATATCCGTGTTAGGTGAGTCCCTCAAATAATTGAGAGTCACTAAATTTAAGGAATAAAATCATGAGTAGAAAGGTATAGTTCAGTGATTGAGAAGATTACTGGTTTAATGCTTCAGAGCAAGCATGAAAGGGAAGCCTTGGTTCGTGTGAGTCTAATGAAGTCAGATAAGGTCACGTAACGGTGTTTTCTACTATAACCTGAGTGAAATTGCGAGAGTTACGTCTTCGATCTATTGGGGAAATGAAATGTGTGGTCATTTACGTAGTATTCGATTGTGTGATCTAATAATAATTTCTGGATTTAGAATTAGCCATGCAAGCAACGAATGATTTCTCTGGAATAAAAAATAAATAACAATTTGTGTGTTGGAAATTGCATTTACTTTTTCATTCGAGTTTTTATTTCTTGTTTTACTATTAATGCTTAATATGTTTATACTAGCCGACCAGTGTCGTAGCATACGATGCTAATGAGTGATATGGTACACACTGCTACGGCTACACACCGAAGAAACGCCTAAATTATTCATTTTATGAAAGTAATCGTTTAGGAGAGTGCATGATTATTTTACTGTTACTTAGCACAACGGAGAGCACGAAGTTTTTATGCCAATGTCGAGAAACAAAGCTTAAAGCCGTGTTGCGAAGTCATTTTTGAAAATAAAGTGGAAAATGAACGGGCACAAACACAAACATTTTTAAAAATTATAAAAGTAATGTCTTAGCTTGGCATTGAACCTACGACCTTTCGCGTGTTTGGCGAATGTAACAACCACTACAATACAAAATACCTACAATTCTGTTCTGAAAGATCAAAGTAATTAACCTCAATTAAACGCATTGTTGGTCTCGATAAACCCCACCATCTGCACTACCTTTTCTTGCCAGCTGATTGGTCGGTTGGGTTAGACAGCTTTGTGTCTGGCATGGTTGATATGTCATATAACTGATTTTTTTTAAAAAAATTGATTCTTATGCAATGCCTATTATAATGAAAATTCTTAAAGCTATGTTTCTTCTTCTTCTACTTTGTTCTCTATACTGAGATATTGAATATTGAGCTTTGCGTGCCATCAGTTTTGCGCCAATCGGCCCGTGGTCTCCGACTTCAGCCTGCTGTATTTTCTGGATTTGCTACCATAGCCTTTGGTCAGCCAAGACCATCTGCAAGGCAGCAGTTGTTTGTTTTTTTTTTTGGCAAGTGATGCAGCATTCACATGCCACGGCTAAGGGTTCCACGCATTGCCTCGCCACTTTTTGCTCATTTTGGAGCTGGGTGGAACTCGGGGACGCCCTGGGCCCCGGGAACAAGTCCTTGGCTTCCCATGGATTCGAACTCATGACCATCGGAGCGCTTGGTCGAGCTCGCTTGCCACTCGACTACCGCGGCCCCCAAGTTATGTCTCGAACATTTAGGATTTTTAGTAAAAACATTGTTTTTTTTACAGGAAAAATTAAAGTAAATCCTCTATAATCATGTGTTTCGTCTGGCTGCTTGATACCTTGCTTATCGAAAACAACTCGAATCAAGTATTAAAATGAAATGAAAGATGAAAATTTGCTGGCTGACAACAGCCGAAGATAAAAATTTGATAGCGATTGAATGTACTTTAATTAAATAAATGAATTTTCGGATAGTCTCAATTTATTTCTAGCTCTATATAGCATCTTAACTTTTGTTGCAAGAGTTTCGCGGTGTGTATTATATTGAACGACCTTTTTTATACTACCCTCTTGCGCTGTGCGTTTCGTATTATATTGAAGATACTTTTGTAAAATATATCCCGATCTGTAAATGTAAATGCTTTAAATTTCTTATCTGTCTCGCAGTGATCACTATATTAAACATGTTTTTATTACCCTTATCGCGTGATCAAATTGAGCTAAAATTTAGCAGGCATTTTGTAGAAGTTTTTTTATTTACTATAAATCCTATACATACTTGATAGACATAGTTCTATTATAATTTTTTTTTAAATTTGTGGATATTTTGCTGTGGCTATTATACTTTTTTTATGTATAGTATGTAAACGATTTAAGGTCAAGAACATATTTATTAAAACTTTTTCCATCATATATAATCCTTGACTATATTAATGTTTTTATTCAGGTAAGTGATACTCACGAGCAATGCACGTCTTGCTTGTAGAGTTGTGGTTGTAGTTGTAACTCGCACAGGAGCAGACGCCACTCGAGCATGTCAGGTATGTCTCACACTGTTCGATTCTTGTACAACTGGTGCCGTATGATTTCCCTGAAATGAACACTCACTTTTAAAATATTCCAACAATGTTGAAACTTATAAAATGTGGGTGAGACTGAAGCAAGCTTTATAGATACGTAAATTGATAACATACAAACAGGATGTGAAGTATGAAGAATATTGAATAGATGCAACAAAACAACAAATGTTCGGAAAAGTGCATTCTTCAATGAACGCATAGATCGCAAAGAAAGGAAACTAATTTCTTTTTAAAACTTTCCTGCAGCAGAATGCAGAGATAACTAGGGCAATAGTTCCTGTTATAATATTTGTAAAGATGCAGTCTTTTAGATTCAACGTGTTTTGTCTCAGAACGAAGCGGTATATAGGATTATGATTTATAAGAAATGTTTCTAAATAAATAGAGATAAGTACGTGTGGTCCAAGATTAATAATACTGGGGATGGGAACATCTAGGAGAGGAAACTCCAATATCAGATATCCACTGTCTCACAACTACACATGTTCATAGAGAGACTACGGTAGTAAAAACTAACAGAAAATCAGGAGACGAAACCATTTAGGCAGTTTTTATCGCGAATGCGTTTTATCTCTGACAACTCCTGCCTTGCAGATGGGACCTGGTTGTATCGGCTAAGCTGTATCTCTGAAATAACCTCCCGTTTAAAGAGAGAGGGCCTAGTGCTTGGGCAGCTGCTAGTCTTCTTGAAAGCACTGCCTAGGCTAACGTGGCCTCCTTATTTATGACTATTGCCGATGAGCCCATCCGCCGGAGGTCAAAAGTGTGTGAGGGTATCAAAGTTGCAAAAGTATCTCTCGTTTCTAGAAATGAAGAGAGAAGGGGAAGGGGCAGAGGATTAGGAGTATATATATATATATATATATATATACACACACACATTGATGCCTCACGATAAGAATAGTTACAGTTACAAATAGCCCAAGATACTTAAGGCGATTCAAAGAATTTTTTTGTTCCATGATAGGAAAAACGGAGAAGAAAAAGGAACTTTCGTTTTCGGCGTCACTAGTTATGCAAAATGTCACTCATTAATGAATCAACTTTTTCACATTATTGCTCGTTATTCAAGTTACTCGTTAAGAGAGGTGCCCTTTTTAAGAAGTTCAACTCTAAATATATAAATATAAAACATTTTAAAGAGTATGCATTTAGATTCGATTCATAAAATACTTTGTTTTTCTGCCACGCAGAAAAAGATACGTCTTTTTAAAAACATAAAAGCGTCGTAGGATGCACATGATACAACTTTCACTAACGGTAAATTATTTAAATATACCCCCCCCCCCCTTTTTTCTTTCATTGAAAGTTTTAAAAAACTATCATTTATACGTTTTAGCATATATAGTGTGTTTTTAGTTCTTCTAAAATTCTAGACATTTTTTTAAAGATTACTTTTATTAAATGTTGGACCCAATTAATAATATGGATATTGTAATGCGGAATGCAAAAAATCTTCTGTTTAAAAGGGGCGTATGTAACAAATAAGATATGGTAAAAAAATTTAAAACGGCAAAGGAAGAAGGCAGCACGAATTTTTGAAAATGAATCTCTAAGCCATGCACAAGTTAGTTTCATGTATAGACAATAATGTGTTTGTTTGTCGCTCAAGTCACATTATATTGATTTAGATCTTTCGTCCTTCTATTTTCTCAATGTTGTCAAGTTGAAATGGTTTTTTCATTTTTTGAAAAAAAATCCCAGTTACCTATAAATTGACTTTCTAAATAATTTATCCAAAAATATTCTTGCTGGTGGTGCTTTTCGGTATATCTTTGTTGTCTATAATAAATGACTATGCTATAATTTATTTAATTTTACATCAATGATTATAGAAGTATGCACTTTCTAACTATTGTTATATGTTGTCCACTTTGTGGCTAATATCTTTGGAACGTTTTAATATCCTCACTTTCTCAGCTGCTCCTTCTTTTCCTTAAATGCCATGTGCACGCTGAGGTTTCTGTCTATTGAGACATGTGACCCAGACCCTCAATTGCATATGAACGAATGTCATTGTAAGGCTACAAGAAAATTGAAAGAGTATGAGGTTACGCCTTACAGGCAAGTAAAATATTGAGGTCATGTTAAATGTGTATGTTTTGCTGTTAAACTTGTTTTCTTAATGTTATTTTGTATCAGGATCTTCAATATGGAACCCTGTTTCCGACGAGTTACGGTTTTTATATATAACATTTTTGGATTGTTTCTGTTTTGGCTTTGTTTTTCGTTGCTAGTCTCCACTCCTTTGTCCGAGTACAATGTCTTTTATCTAGTACTTTTCCACGTTTTTTGTAAGTTTGCTGTCATAAAAACTTTGCTGAAAGAACCATGTTTAGATCAAAACATTATACACACATATCGATCCGTATGAAAACTTTCATTTTTTTAAACGCCAACGAAAAACTCATCTTAAGATACCTCTTTCTCGAAATAAACCACCACACTCTTCTGACATTAAATCAGACAGCCTACAGACCTTCTCACTGTACATTGACTTCAATCTTATACGTATGAAATGAACTCCTGTTCACACTAGACATTGGTAAAGTCTCATCTTGGTCCTCTTAAACTTAGTGCAGCGTTTGTCACACTTTAACATCAAAAACTACTCAAGACCATGCAAAATTACTTTGGAATTTCTATCTCAACAGTATTTTGGTTTTAATCCTATGTATTAAATATAAAAGAGGTGGTTCCAGTCTATGGCTGTCCCATTTGGGATTGGTACTTTTTGTTTTGGAAATGATTCCATTACTTCTACTTCTTGAAAAGCCAGTAATTTGCAGAGGGTACACAGGTATACACTCACACTCATCCCTCTGATATTCACTCCACTGCTAATCGTTATAGGAGTGCATTTAAAATGGAAAATTTGATTATATTTTGCAAGCATTAAGATAAACCGACCGAAGCATTATTTTTAATGGAAAGTGCTGTAAACCCAGTTTCCGCTTTGGGTATGACATGCTAAAACATTCATTTAAAATAATGGCTCCTTTTTTCTGCTCAAAACTTATTATTGAGCATATTTCATTTGTCACATGGCACTAAGTTTTTTTTTATTACTTAAGTATTATGATACTAAGCACTTCAGGCTGTTCTTCATCCAAATATGATATGGAAGCATGCGATTAATTAAGAAAATTGTACAGTTTTCACAACCGTGCCTCTTTTCATATTTTTTATGAGCACTGGTTACATTTTGTTTTGCATTAGTAATTTTTTTTTAAATTTTTACCCGACTGTCATAATAAACATTACCATCATTAATTTTGCCAGACAAATTGTATTTGATTCCCTTGCAATAAAATCTAACTTTTCAATGAAAGCTAAACTCACTTACTTTCCACGATCTGGTGATTGCATTATCAAACTCTTTTTACATTGTTAACCCTACATATCTTGCCATCCATCCTTTTATTTCACGACTACACACTATTTACAGTTTACATCACAAACCACGTGTTTCATACTCAGTCAACTCGCTCGCTCATACCATGTAAATACAACTACACAACACGTCCATCACATTTACATTTTGTTATGCATTAGTAATTTATTTTTTAAATTTCATCTTACAGTCCTAAACTTGAACATACCTCAAATTTTCCCGGACAAATTGTGTTTGATGTCAATGAAATAAAATCTAAATTTTAAATGCTAGCCAAACTCACTTCGTTGGCAGGATCTGGTGACAGCATCATGGTAGTAATAATCACTTGAACATCTACATTTACCGTAGAGACACGTCAGATACGCCTCACATTGAACACTGCTTGAACAGCTAGAGTCGTGAGGAAGCTCTGGAATTATACAATTCAAATATTAAACCATTCAAAATTACATCTTACAAAATTATAATTAGAGGAACTACTGTTAAACATCACATTTGTTTCTTTTTGTCAAATATAATTTGAACATTTATTTGGAAAACTATTTTACTTCCATGACAAACCACAAACCACAATATCAGTATTTTACTAAAAGTATTGCTTCAAGCTAAAAAATCCCAATGTTGCTGCCATCTAATAAATAACAAGATTACTTTCACTTACTACCAAATTATAGTATTTTAAAAAATAATATTGAAATGTTGCAATACAGTGAAATATTGTTTTGAGCCGTATTTTTCAAGTATACATGCATGGTCTTAAATTTCCGGCTTCCGATTGTTCGTTTATGCTGCTTATATAGTATCCTATTTTTATCTTACAATTTAGTTTCTGTCAAGAAAACCATTTAACCCGTTATCTCCAAACATAATGTTTGCGCGTAATCTTGCTTCCGTTGAGAAAATTTTGATGGGAGTTTTTAAAATACAAATATATATATTTAATTTTTTATTTTGTGTTTTTATTTGAAGATATAGGATGTCCTTTAAATAGGACACTGGGATGATCTATGGTGAAATAACATCCATGCAAAATGTGTAGACACCTCAAATTATTGCTCCTAGCTATATCATTCTATGAAAGAACAAACCAAACAAAAGCAAAACGATCGCAATGCAAAACACCATATAAAATATGATAAGACTGTAAACACGTATAAAAGGGTTTTTTATTGCACTTTCCGCAACATGTTTTAGGCTTCCTGGTATATCTTTCATGACGACACAGCCATTTTTTACGATTACCACGTTTTTGTTAAAAAACTTTTGTTCCTATCTGACAGCAAAATTTCAAATGTTCCTATGTAAAATTATACCAACTCTGATGGACCTAGAGAGATCTCATAATTTTACCGCAAATAGATCTTGAATGATAATGCATTGTATCAAAATTTCAGATCGATCGAATGCATCGTATTTAAAAAGAATGTCTTTGTTTATAGTCTATCTCAACATAGCATGTATCCCCATACTGTTGTTGACATTCACGTGTTACCTGAGTTCACCCCGTGACCACATTCCCGAGGTATAAAACATTTGGCGGGCGCTTATGAGGAGTTTCGTATAAAATAGAGGTTAAAAAAAGATATTAAAACACCAATTTTTTATAACTGGATTGAAAATAACAAGATAAATTAAAACTTTTAACTTCAAGTATTTTAATTTACTATGACTAAAACGTAGAACGGATCCTTCAATATACCTTCTAATTTAGAAATATAACACAAAGATTGAAGCATTTTGATTTTTTAAAAAAAATTCAAGATTTATTATTTAGAAGGCAATAGAGAATTAGTGATCTGTTTATCGCACCACATTAGCTCCTATTGCTAATTTAGGTAAACTAGGATTTAATTTGTACTTGCGTTTGAATGTTATATTCGAATAAGATGTACCAATTGCTCATTTGAAATCCTTTAAAGCCTTTGCTTTTGAGCCGTAGATAATTTTTTGGAGATCCATGCATTCACTTCTTTCATTTAATGCAGAGCGGAAACAATAGCTGGTGCAATTTCTTTTAGCAAACAGAAATACAGTACTTTGAGAAAAGACACCGCACATATGAGCATTTTAATGACAGATCTAATGGTGCTTTTCACAGTGCTTTTGCCTTTCCGGTCTGTCACTCTTCGCTTGACATTTTAAAATAGTTTGAGATAATCGTGATTTGTGGCAATTGTTAGAATCCCAAGAAATATTTGTCCGCTTATGTGTGAAATTTTTTATCGCTTCTGGTACGTTTCGAATAAAAAACTCTTTCTCTAAACAATACATCGTTTACCTCTAGCAAAAAAAAAAACACAACTCCTTAAAGAGTTCCTCAGAGACATGTTGGTTTAGAATTTGTTGAACATTAATTTTTGCTACGGCAGTGGCTTTTCCACTCGATGCCGATGCTATTAGCAAGGCCAGATATTTCTGCTTTGTCCAGAATGGCGCAGGACAAGCACACATACTGTAGCTTCCGAGCACTGTTTCTCGCAGTGTTCAAGAAAATATATTTCTTCATCCGAAATTAGACATTTTCCTGGCATGATTACCAGGAAAATGTGACAAAGAAGGTTTACTACTCAATCCAGATACTATACACACTCTAACAACCCAATGACCTATTTACAGGACAGTGAGAAATGACAATATATTATGTTTGATTTTGTGAGATTGGAATAAAAATGTAGCATTACGAACATGTAGATATATAGTTTATACTCTGTAAATCCCTCCGTCACCAGAAACAGCTAGAACACATCTTAATTTGCCGCCAGATTTAGGGAATGTCAAAACTCGATTCACAGAAATAATCACAACCCACCGCTTACACACATCGTGGTAAGTGAGCGCAAGCGCAAAGGACTAACAGGAGTAATCTTAATGTCTTCATTGAATGAGGACCAGATTACATGATTGCTTCGGTTTAGTAGATAGAGCCATCTATATATATGCCTGTCCTCTACTGCAAAATGGGAAATAACAGCTTAACTGTCAACTTTTTTTCTGCCAGTTCTTGAACCCCTTCTTCTATAGTTATGAAAAAAAAATTAAATTGTTCCTTACTCCAATACTGTATACTATAATATATAATATACCTTAACACAATGGTTACAAAGCTTTTAAAAAAGTGATCTGTGAAGATTTACTTGTGACCAAGATTACAAATGTCTTTGTTTGGAATAAATTAACAATCTTCAAAATCGCAAGGATTCACCAGAGCTGATTTGGATTCTTTAAATTTCACTTTCATACTTTACAACAAAACTAGCTGTCTGTTACAATAGCGTCCCCTGACGTTTGTTTCTATGAAATCCAGTTTTTGACATTCCCATAAAAATGCCTAATTTTGAATGTAAACTGTATGTCGACATTAAATTTAGTAAAGTTACTTGCCAATTTTTTTTTTGCATTTTTTAAATTTCATTTTGTTTCATCCAATGAGAGACATAAATTATATTTTAATTTAAGATGAAACTCACTTGATTTGCAAGTCTTTGTTGTGTAGTCATGGTATGCAGCTGTGCTATAACAATCACAAACTCCATTCAAACATGTTAAGTAGGTTTCGCATGTCCCATAGACGCATGAGTTAAGGTAAGGCTTTCCTGAATACAATTTTTTTAAAATAATTTAAAAAATCATTTTTTTTCATCTTTTAGAGTATCATAGCAAATTAGAATCTTTATTAGCCTAAGATAAACATAAACATGATAAAACTTTTTTTTTTAATTTGTTTTTTTAAAGATTAATATTTATTTTTTTTTAAACTGATCAATTCAACATTCTTGCGTTTTTTTTGTTTTTTTTTGTTTTTTTTTATTTATGTACTGTAAATACATTTTTAATATCCTAACTTATCTTACATTTTTCGAAGCTCATACTTAAAACGATCTCCTAAGCGTAACTTTAATTTGTACTCATTTCAAAGTACAAAACTTTGACCCCCCCCCCCC